>APFE030537282.1:133407-151651 GCA_000404065.3 Pinus taeda | reverse complement strand
GTTTGCGGAGTGTTTACATCAAAATGCCAAAAATAGAGTGTTCTGAGACACTTGGCTTTCAAAGCCTACAAAATGTGTAAAAGACTAGATGAACTATCAAACCACACGGTGGTCATGATAGCACGAGACCGCCTTGATCACTCGACCTAAAAGCCGACGCAGTCTCGCAGAGATTCCCACAGTGTGTCTCTGCCAACGCAGTGGAACATCGTCGATAGTGGCATAATCTAGAACCCCTCAAATGATTGCCTCTAGATTGTACTCCATCTCAGCTAAGCGATTAGCCCCTTCCTCGTAGTCCACACCCACTATCAGATGGGCAGCTCGTTGTGCTATTGGTGACATGCCTGGTGGTCTCTCTGGTCCCACATCCACACATTTATCATAAGTTGAGTCTTAGTTCGCACTTTTATAAAAATCATAAAAACTTGAAAAAAAATCAAAAAGCAAGTTTTTACTTGCGTCGATCCACTGTTCACCTAGTGGCAGAGGTAGATCTAGATCCCCTTTGAAATTTGTGCTGACATTAGCATAGTCATCTACCATAAGTAGTTTGCGTTCAAGCCAAGTGAAGAACTGTGGTGGATAATGCATATGTTGACCTATGCCTCCTCGAGGCATGAACTGGCTCCATCTCACGAGCCTCGAATCTCGGGGGCAGGATGTGGTACTTCTGCCCACTGATACCAGAAGAGCGGTATTAGTTCCAAGAAGACGGTCACCAGTATAGAACCGAACTTGAATTTCTTCAAGTGTCCGTGCTTACCCTTGGTTAGTTGGCGCTTCATATTCGCTAAAAGGCCTCCACACTAGTTGAGGATGGTGGGGGTCAAACATGCGATAGCATACTGAAACTGAGACTTGGAGGCCTAATGCAAAGTTTGCATTCCAGGTACATGCGCCATGGTGAACAAAATTATTCTCAAAATTAGGTTATTGGTGATTGTTGCAATCTTCACCTTACCTCTGTTGGTTATTTCGGCACCAGGATAGTATCTATGGACTAGACTCCTAGTACTCTCACCTCCTTGGTGAGATCCAAAGAGTTGAAATGGTTCTCCTCGATGGGATAATCTCGTGATGAAATAGATGTCCATCTCCTCTAGTTCCAGTTCTTTCCCTTTGATGATGAATAACTCTCGATCTACATACCAAAGGCTGATTAGATAGGGTAGTAACTCCATCTAAGCCCTCAACCCTATGGTCAGGAATAATTTCAGTAGGCCACAATCCCTTAGAGCATTTATGCATGTTGAATCCTGAGATGCTTGGAAATCCTTGGCCTCATGGCCTCTTTCTTTCCACTCCAAGACCATATTTCTCCTGCAAACAACATTTGAACACTTATTAATGCTTTTTACAAGGATAAAAGTCATCAAATTTGGCTTAAAAGAGAGCTTTCAACTTTAAGAAATCGCTCTAGGCGCCATCATGCCTGTTTTTCAAAACATTGTGATGGCATTGCGCGAGCCTTTGGGCTTAAGCGTGACCATCACGGGTTTGATGACCATACCCACGATGGTCGCCGACAACCTAAAATTTTAAGATCCTCCTTTTTAACCCAAGTTAAAATTGCATAAAAAAATAAATGAAATGCAGGAGCAAAGATGAGGGTCTTACCAGTCACAAACGGATCGTGAAATGGTACCCTAGATCTCCTGCAGCAGCCACTAGAAAATCAAGGAAATTAGGGCACAAAAGCACTTTCAGAGCTCAGTTTGGTAAAACAGTAAAAATTGAAATTACTTTTACTTCTTTAGAAGTTTGAAAAGTCATTTTGTCGAATATTTTTGTAATATTTTAATATTTTCTCGATATTAGTGATGGGTGTGTTTCTTGTGCAGTTGCAGGTGCCTTCAATGTGAACAATGGTCATTATTGACTAATTTTTGGAGTTTTATTTTATCTTTTTTTCGGACTCATTAAATAAACGAAAACCGAACCCCCTTAGGGTCATCTTTCATCTCTTTACTCACTCTCGAAAATTGAAAATATTGTCGAGTACTTGTTGTTTCGAACTCGTTAAAGTAAATGAATCGATGTCACCTTAGTATACGTTTACCCCTTTTTCGGGCTGAGACTGACTATTTACGAAAAAGGTACACCTTGGTCGACATGGTCAAGAGGTTCCCTCAGATATTGTTTTCTACCTTTTCGGATTCGGGGGACAAATTACGAAAAGGGACATGATGGAGTTTTCTTTTTCATTTCTTTTTCAAACTCTCTAAACATGAAAAAGACACCGAGTTTTTCTTATGTCGGGCTCATTAAAATTTTGCGACAAAGGACTTGTCATCATGATGAGACCGAGTTTCTCCTTCCTAGGGCTCGTAAAACTTACTAGGATGGATTCATTCGAATAATGAACTTACATAACAAGCATCTGATATCCCCTTCAAGCTTGCAATAAAAATAATTGGGGTACTCGCTAGAAATAGCGGCGGGAAATAAAGATGAGACATCCTTTGTATAGGCAGCATGTCACTCTGGAACATGAAACTCTTCTCCTCTCGTGTCAGGTTTGGGATATCCTCACTCAGTGACTTGTCCTCACAGGTTTGGGTGATCCATCTTGCCTCTCATTTGACTATTCCACACTTTCATCATGACCTTTAGTCCCCTGTTGAGTCAGATGCTGCCACACTCTAGAGTCATGTCGCCAATATGTTCAACAGAAATCCAATATGTAGTTATTTACCTATACATTGTTCGAGTCATTGTTATAGTCCTGAATATCATTCCACTTTATTCCTTGTTTTGTGTCGATGATGAGGGATTCATCATTGCCCTCCTTCAACGAGTCACTTCCTGTCGACTTCAGCTCACTATCTAGGAAGATGACTTAGGAACTCCCTTTCAGTACCTTAGAGCTAGCATGCCTTAATAGTCGGTTCTTCGCATCCGATGACAAGTCTTTATTATTTGATTCGATCAAGTGATTCCACAAGTGTTCGACCTCAACTTCATTATCACATTCACCGATTGTACTGTTGTACCTTGAGGACCATTGTCATTATTGGTGGTTTCTCTCATACCTATTAACGGTCCACATCATTGGGCGGTAATCAGGTGGTTTTCTAGCATGTTCGACTTCAACACGTTTATTCGCATGTTGGGAATCGTACATCGATCGGGTCGGGATGGAGCGCCAAACCATGAGTCTTGTCTATTATGGCTCAGACTACATGGATTTTTATGTTATCCATGATTGTACACATGTTTCTACTATACGGATGGTTCTGACCATATCGTGAGACTTTATGTTCATGAGAATCCTTATTTTCTAGATGGTTGCACCCATACCATGGATCTTTTATCTAGTCTTCATCATCTGGATGGTTGCGTCCATACCATGGATTCATGTCCTGATCTCATATATGTATATGTATATGCGCCCTTGATTTGCAGGTCTCCTAACAGTGCATGTCCCCGTCCTTGCAAAAGCTCGTAAAGCATCTCAACCATCACTCCTCGTTCTACCTTCATGATTTAGGGGCATCTGTTACACAGTATTTTGTCACGCCTCCTGTAATTCCCTGTGACATACCCCGAAGTTCCTGAAACATGATCATTATACAATATACTCATCAATGTATACAACTCATATCCCTCCTTTAACTTTTCTTGGAAAATATATGGAGCTTTCCCTGAAGAAATGGCTCGTGAAACCCTAAAATGATAATCATCGCCCTTATGAAGCTCAAAATTACGATGATTTCCTATTGCACCTTGTTAAGCTAGCAATGACATCGGTCTGTTCTCTCTCATACTCGCAATGATCTCAAAAATGAATTTTTCCCAAAGACGATGAGAAGCTTCGTGATCTAGAAGCTTCCAAAGCAGTGAGCTGGAGGTGGTTTCGCATAGATGAGGTCGAATCCTTCTAATTTGACCTCTTTGTCTCATCCCTATGAGCTACCTCCTTAAGATGTGGGCCTAATCCTATATTTGGAGGAGATCTAACTCCCTCTCCCCGCCTATAAATTCCCCCTCTACCATTCCCAAATGGGGTATCTATGTCTATTTGCACCCCTATGCTGAGCTTGTGCTTAAAGGTTATTCATTAGACTTGGAGAAGGAGTTTTGGATAGTTTCTTGGTTGGAATTGGATTACCACTCAAAGAGAGCCTGTCAACATCAAGGCTATGGTTGTAAGCTTCCCCTTTATTCTTTAAATAATAATACATATGTTGGTTCATCTTCTCGAAATATATATATGTTCATGTATGTATTGGTTTGGCATTCCTTGATCAGCTAAATAGGTTATTATTGGACTTGTTATTGTTTTTGGAATGCTTTGTTGTCTCTTGGTCATTTTTGCAGGTACATAAGAGCTGGAAGAAGCAGGAACAAGGTCGTGACACAAGCGGTTCGAGGATCTCAAGAAAGGAAATCGGATTAGCATCAGAGCAAGGTAGGCTTTCTCTCTTGTTATATTTTTCAATTATAATCTAGGAATATGTCTAGTTTATTGTCCCTTCAGTTGCTAGACCCACTCATTGGGCTAGAGGGTTCGTCTCTATCCGCAGAGAGGATTAACCTTGTCAACAAGCATATATCGAAAACATCATATAGCATATATCAACCATCATACAACATATATCGATCACCATAAAGAATATACTAATCCAACATGAAGAAAATAATAAATCACCATGAAGAATATACCAAGCCATCATAAGCAAATACTAAACCACCATAAAGAAACTACCAAACCACCATAAACAATCACCAACCCACCATATCAAGTTGGTTGCTTTGCCTCGACCGACAAATAAGGAAGGATACATAGTCTGCATTTGATCCATCATCTCCCATGTAGCTTCATCGGGCCCAAAGTGCTTCCATTGCAATTTAACTTGCTCTATTTCTCGGTTCTGGAGGATGAGTGCCTTTTTCTACAATATACACTAAGGCTCATGTTGGAATTCTCTATCTGGTTCCACCTGCAATACAGACTAGTCAATCACATGATCAAAATCTTTAGCATACTTCTTAAGTAATGAGACATGGAAAACATCATGGAATTTCACTATCAGACGTAGTGCAAGTCAATAATCTACTAGCCCAATCCTCTCGGTGATACTAAAGGGTCCACAAAACTGTGGTGCCAACTTAGCACGTGATCCAATTTGCAATGAGATCTTCTTCGATTTGATGTGCAAGTACACATGTTCCCCAACCAGGAATTCCTTGAACAACCTATTCCTATCAGCATAGCTCTTTTGCCTATCCTATGTTTCCTTAAGATTCTTCTTCATCACCTGCACCTCTTATTCCATCTCTGCCAACATATCTGGTCCAATCAATATCCTGCTAGTTGGATCACTCCAACTGATGGGGGTGTTACAACTATGCCCATACAATGCCTCAAAAGGACTCATCCTCAATGACTCCTGATAATCATTGTTGTAATCAAACTCGACCAAAGGGAGATACTCTTCCCACTTCCATTGTTTATGCATGACATACATCCTTAACATGTACTCTAAAATCCTGTTGACCCTCTCTGTCTATCCATCTGTCTGCGGATGATAAGTTGTGCTGAAGGCCAACTTTGTGCCCAAACCTGCGAATAATTCCTTCCAAAACTTGGAAGTGAACTTTGCATCCTTGTCTGACACAATCTTCTTCAAGACACCATGTAGTCTAACCACATCTCTGATAAATACCTGTGCCACATCACTAGTTGAGAAAGTAGACTTCACTGGAATGAAGTATGCAACCTTTGTTAACCTGTCAACAATGACCATGATCAAGTCATGCTGCTTCACTATCTTCGGCAACCCTGTGATGAAATCCATGCAATTGACCTCCCATTTCCACTCTGGGATAACGATCAATTGTAGTAATTCATCTAGATGTTTTCACTCTGCCTTCACTCACTGATAATCGAAACATCTAGCCACAAACTCTATTACATCCCTCTTCATAATTGGCCAATAGTAATATCTCTTCACTGCCATGAGTGTCTTTTGATAACCTAGATGACTCGAATATGGTTTTGCATGAAACTCCCTCAAGATCACTTTCTTGATATCACTACTATCTGACACATATATCCTATCTCAAAACCTGACCATTCCATCTGCCGTAAGACAATAATCCAAATCGTGTGCACCTACACTTGTACCTATACTACCACATGTACCTGTACCACTACATGTACATGTACCTGCACCTATACCATGACTTGTACATGTACTTGTACTATCACCCTATTGCAACATGTGCACAATCTCCATATATTGACATCCTGTTGTCTTGCCTGCAAGATCCTATCCTCTAAATATGTCCCATAAGAGCTCATAGTTGCCAAGTGATTCACTTGTACCCGCCTACTAAGAGCATCTGCCACTCAGTTCTCCTTGCCTTTGATGTATCTAATCTCAAAGTCAAACTCGTTGATTGTAGCCAACCATCTAGCCTACCTGGAATTTATATTCAGCTAGTCAAACAAATACCTCAACCCAATGTGATCACTTATAAGCACAAACTTCCTGCCAAGGAGGTAGTGTCTCCACATCTTCAATGCATGTATAATCACTAACAACTCGAGATCATAAGTGGGATAGTTCTGCTCGTGCTTGTTTAGTTTCTGGGACTCATAATAGACCACCTTCCCATCCTACATAAGGACTTCACTAAGCCCTCTCTTGCAGGCATCTATACATACTACAAACTCTTTGTATAGATCTTCAATATGTAGTATTGGTGCATGTGTCAGCAACTACTTAAACTACTCAAAGCTACCCTCGCACTCCTCAGTCCATTCAAACTTCTTACCTTTCCTTTGCAATGATGTGATAGGATAAGAAATCTACGAGAAGTTCCTGATGGACCTCCTATAGTAGCCTGCCAGACCCATGAAAGATCTCACCTCATCCACACTCTTAGGAGCTACGCACTCCATGATGGCCCTTATCTTCTCTGGATCTACTACAATGCCCTCCTTGGAGACAACATGTCCCAAGTAGTGTACCTCCATCTGAAAGAAACTACATTTGTTGAGCTTAGCATACAACTGATGCTCTCCCAACAACCTCAACACCGCTGCTAAGTGCTCAACATGCTCTTCCTCATTTTTAGAATATACCAATATATCATCAATGAACACAATAACAAACTTATCCAAATATGGATGAAACACACTATTCATAAAACACATGAACATAGTTGGAGTATTAGTTAATCCAAATGGAATCACAACAAACTCATAATGCCCATACTTGGTCCTAAATGCAATCTTATATATGTCACCCTCTTTGATGCGTACCTGATGGTATCCAAATCTCAAGTCAATCTTCGAGAACACCACTACTCCCTTCAACTGATTGAACAAGTCATCAATCCTCGGAAAATGGTACATGTTCTTGACAACCACTTTGTTCCATTGCCTGTAATCAATGCATAATCTCAGGGTACCATCTTTCTTCCTCACAAACAAGACTAGTGCGCCCCAAGGTGATACACTTGGCCTAATGTATCCCTTGTCCAACATCTCCTCCAGCTGCAATTTTAACTCAACAAACTCAGGTGTGCTCATCATGTAAGGTGCTTTTGATGTTGGAGTTTCCCTTGGCACTAACTTAATAGAAAATTCTACCTCCCTATGAGGTGGAAACTCTAGGATGTCCTAAGGAAATACATCCATGAACTGTTGTAAAACCAGGTACTTATTCAACACATATGTATCCTCAACCTCCTTACCCTTATCACTAGAATTATGTACAGCAATTAGCTTTCACACTTTCCTGCGGCTACGCTTTGCTTGCATAGATGTCACCATCCTAACTGATGTGGCTTTCTTCTTACCTTGCAACACTCTTGGTTCTCCATTGTCATCAACACACTCAATAGCTTTGTCATAGCAGTCAACCTTGGTTCTATGTAAATACAACCAATCCATGCCCAATAACATATTGTATGAATCCAATGGTAATATATTTAGATGTGATGTAGTAGGCATACCATTCAAATCAAATGCACAAGCTCTTACCCAATGATGAACTCGCTTCTTCGTACCTGTATCCAACTGCACTAACCAAGACTCTGCATGCAACTCTTTATTCAAACCACACTTATCCACAAAGTCAGGACTAACATAGCTATAATTAGATTCAGGGTGAATTGAAATAGAAATAACTTAATCATAGAGCTTATCGTCCATCTCAATGATAGATACCTGATGCTTGGCCTGCCTGTTGTCGACGGCTTCATAGATATAAGGAATACTTTGGCCTACATCTCCAATAGTATGTGCCTCTTGTGCACTGTATATCTGAGGTCTACCACTCTGATGTTGTGGACAATCTCTTCTAAGGTGGTGTTTTCCACAAGTCCAACAATGCACGAGCTCCTTACTCTAATCCTGAGGTTGTTATCCTTGTCCTCTATCTGAAGCATTGAACTTCTTAGGTGGTGCAACATTCTCCTTGTTATCTATACTCTATGGCCTTGCTCGCTTTCTATCCCATTTGGCTTTTTTCTTTACATCACCTCTCAAGTCTGACTTAGTCTTAGTTTTGTGCTTCGATTGTTCATAGAAATGTCTTAGCTTTTGAATGGCCTCCTCCAATGATATAGGCTCATCAAACTTGATCCTGTCTTTGAATGTAACCGGTAATCCACTAATGAACCTCTAAATCTTGGCCTTTTCATCAGTAAGATAAGGCACACACCTCAGCAACTCCAAGAATCTGCTAGTGTACTCATCATCTATCATGGAACCCATCTTTAGTTAATAAATTTATTTTTCCCTGTCATCAAAGTACCTTTCTGACAAGTACTTCTTCTTAAATAACCGCTCAAACTCACTCCAAGGCAAATCTTCCTCATGAATACACCTGGCATTCTTCACATCTTCCCACCAAATGTCCACTTTACCTTTGAGGCTGAAGGTAGCTACTCTAGCTTTCATGTTCTTTGAGTATTCATGCAACCTGAAGAACTTCCTCATGCTAAGAAACCATGCTTCTCCATCCCGTGGTTTCTTCATTTCCCCATAAAAAGTAGGTGGATTTGCTTTCTTAAATTCATCCAGCAAATACCCCCTATCATTCCTCCTATAAGGATGATACCGATGACGATCATAGTGCCTATCTTAATCAGAACTAGAATCATACCTGTGTCTATCCCTTCTCCTCTTCAGAGTGTCCAACAATCTTCCATCTCAGATGGTTTCAGATCAATCCGACCTGTGTCTACTATGAGACCTACTGCCATATGCCCCATTAGTTTTTTCCTCCTGCTCGTGACTGATCTGGAGCAGTCCTTGTCGCTACAAATCCAACAAGCTCTGAAGTATGACTGCATTTACCTTTGTTAACTTTTCCTATGACTGCATGATTCTATCATTATCAACCTTACAACTCCTGATCTCTTCCTTTAAGCTTCTCAGTGTCACTTCCAAGTCAGAAGATTTACCAACACCGTACTGCTCTTCAGATTCATAAGGAGAGTCTCTATAGTCAACCATCTTGCTAGCCATTTGATATTTCTTCCTGCAAGGCATAGTATGTTAGATAAACCAATCACAATAAATCACGTACCTTAGCATAACTTAGGGAGGATACCTTGTTTGCAAGATTACAAAATCAGCCTTATACATGTATAACATAATCATAACAACATATAGACATACACAAGTAAATGTATAAACTCATAAACATTACTCTAACTAGGTCTAGTCAACAATGCAAGGCCATATCAACAATGCATGCTATGACCTCATGCATGACAACAACCATTATTCCATTGTACACATTTCCATATGTATCCAGCAGTATGCATAAGCAATGCAAAACCAACTAAAAATACACATAACCGCATGTAGTCGAACATACTTGATCAGTTCTTGTAATCAACCTACAAGACTGATGCATGTAATCAAAATATTCAAAATGTAACCTAACATACAAGGATGTAAGTAGGTACCATTAAATCGACATGTAACACCCTCCTCCCACATCTACCCAAGCAACCGACCAACCAAGTAAACATGTGACGAGAGGTCATTATGACGAGAGGCCATTATGATATGATTTGACCTCCTAAGTCACATTAAGGAAGTGGAACTGACGGGAACACACCATATAGACATCCACCATCATCAACAGAACCCTTAGAAGACAAGTTAGCCACTTAGACAACATGTCCTTGGGTCCCACTGTTGTTTTAGGTCTCTTGGGACAACCTAAAGTCGCTCTCACAGGCCTGCCTGCCAGCGAATGTGGACCAAAATTGTCAGTGTTGTGCCAGAGATCCCGAGATTTAAGCCACTTTCTCATGCTTAGAGCCCATAAAACTACCCAGAACTGATCCATCTCTTCAAATCAGTAAAGTAACATGGAAATGAAAGTACTAAAGCAAATACTTGTTCAAAACCTTAACTGGATCCCTACTAGCCATGGCATGCATTTCGTCAAACATATCATCGAAATGTAATCTACATGTGTAAACAACAAAATTAAGTGTAGGGATCTTATACTTATATGAGAATCACTATGAACCATTGTTCCCTCGTGCCATTTGTTGCATTATCATCTATTAGGACATAGGCACATTATCAATTCACATACAAGTAAAAACATGCTGAGAGCCATGCATAGTTGTTGTCATAAAATGTGCATATAACCAACATAATAGGAACAAAAATACAATAAACATATCAGCCATCAAATCCATAAATACATTAGTACCTTAACGCATGAATGAACCAACCGGAGATGGGACTACCACATTCCACCTGATCGTAGAATGGATGAGCCAAATCTCTCTTCAGCCATTCACCCCTATGCCATATTCCAAGCATGAATTTGGGATCTCATAGAACACATAATCAAAACTCATTTAGGGCTTCTAGAAGCCATCCATCTCAACCCATCAAACAGTGATTCCACCTCACGGTTAGACATCACCAAAACCATCACCTAACCAGTCTCCATCTTAACCATCTAGGTCTCAAAATATTTTGTTCTAACCAAGGCTCTAGGACTAGTAACTCAATCCCCAGCTATCGCTGGGCTCAAGAGCATTTTTCCAGCCAAGGCTCTAGCACTAGTAACTCTACCCACCAAGGGCTCCAGAGCATTTGTCCAACCAAGGCTCCAGGACTAGTAACTCAACCCAAGTTGTTACTAGGCTCCAGAGCGTTTTTCCAACCAAAGCTCGAGGAACTAATAACTCAACCCAAGCTAAGGAAACATGAGAACCAACCGAAACAAAACATTGGAAATAAACCCACAATCACCATGGCTATCAAGGAAATGGCAAGTCTAGGCAATCCACTGTCAATCCAGGCAATCCTCCATGCCAATGACAGATCGTGACCAACAATCCACATGCATGTCCAACCTAGTGAAGAAATCATACATGCAACTGGGTACCTGCAAGCAAATCTGATGTAGTTGCTAATGTTGGTGCCTTCTTATGCTTTCCAACTCTTCCCTTGCCTTCTTGCTCCAAGAATCCAAGTATGCCACATCCTCCAAGAGTGCTCCAAGGAAACTCTAAGTATCCAAGAGTATGAGAGAGAGAGAGAGAGAAAATGAGAGAGCTTCAACACTGAACTGACAAAAAGTTACCAATTGATCCTCAGAAGCCTTTTTATGAATGAGGCCTCTAGTTCCTTCATTTTCCTCCTCACATGAAACCTGTGACCTTTCACCTCCTCTTCCTCCTAGTTTCCATTATTTTCATATATAATTTTTCCAAAATGTCTTTTAATGCCTTAGCCTTTTCCCTTTCCAATTCCCTTAGCCATAAACAACCAAATGAACACCCCCCAGGATGTCTTGCCCAACATTCAGCTTTGAATAAGTGTCCCAGTCATCCGTGGTTGTTGTTTTTAACATTTATTACATGGAGTTTTCACCAAGGCTATTACACAAGGTACTAAAAGCAGAAGACTCTCAACAAATGACATGACTCAATACGCCACGGGTTCCCAATGCTTCCAAGGGAAAGCTCAACCTAAGCCTTCTTCAAGATTCCATGACAATTTCTTTTCCATGCAATTCTTTGTATCATACTACCATAACACATAACTATCAATGCATAAATAAATGTAACAATATACCAATTATCTTACCTTGTTGTGCCAATCACGTTGCCTTATGAACACACATGTCAGCCACATGTTCAAAAGATCAATACAACATATCTACTAATTTGAAATCAAACTTTACTAAGACTAACAATCATGTCATAATCCATAGTCAACTCGTATTCATTAGACATAATGCTACAACTGCCACCTACTTACACTCAAGTACATATCAGTTATCTCAACACATATGTGTGAGTAAAACCATCTTAAAGCAAGATCATTCCTTCGAGCAATCTTACATACACATAGTCATATTATGCAATCAAACATTCAACCAACTTGCAAGCATACCATGTTAAATAAATCAACTAAATGACATAAGCAAACAATCAAACATGAAATAAATGACATAGTCAACCTCATACCTTAATGTCATAACCGTAACCATATGCATAGGCCAATCCAATTTAGCATGATACATATAACATCAAGATCTTAATGCAATAACCCTAATCATTAACTAACATATAACTATGACAAGTTAACATATAACACGCTCATCAACAACATATAACATAATAATCAAGTTAACTATCATAAAGAAACAACAAGTTACTACGATGCATGACTACCTGACACATGTGCCTATGATCACACTATCAACTAGCATCTATCATACATGTAACTATAATAATAATAGAATGACAAGCATATCAGTAACCCTAATGCTTTTAACAAACATTAACAACATTCTTGCATGCCCACCATACAAACTTGTATGATGATTTGTTGTTACCTCGAAGTCTATTGTTGCAACTTCACTTTAATGATCTGCATCTCCTGCTCTATCTCAGTGAACACATTAGAATCATAACATACCAATATAATCTTGATGACCTAGTTGCATACAATGACCATATGCACAACAACCTTTAAAATGAAAATGCATGCATAAAAACATATATACACCGACTTGCATAACAAATGCATATAAAACCAAACACTCGAGATGACACATCCCACAACAACACCATAAACCTTCACATGGCTACATAACTACAACCATGATCAACACCATGCAAATGCAACAAGCACATGGACTACAAGAATACATAACTCATATGAATCTGACATGAATGCATGACCAACACACCGCCCATCCAATCTGAGGGGTGAACCATGCTCTCAAACCACTATGTGGTATTAGATAACACCTAAATAGAACAAAAACTATACATCCCCCAAAGAGAATGGAACCTGCTCTGATACCAATATGTGGTACTAGATATCATATAAGGGGAACAAAAACTAGACACCACCTGAAGAGAACAAAACCTGCATTGATACCACTCTCTGGTATCAGATATGACCCAAAGAGAGCACAACCCACTCTGATACCACTTTGTAACCACCCTCCTCCCACATCTACCCAATTAACTGACCAACCGGGGTAAACATGTGACGATAAGTTACTATGATATGATTCGACTCCCTATGTGTTAATTAAAGAAGTGGAACCAACAGAACACATCACACAAACCTTCCACCTCAACAACAAAATTCCCAGGAGTCATCCCAACCGCTCAGGTAACCAGCCCCTGAATCGAACTGAAGTTTTAGTTCGTCAAACCCCTAGACGCTCCCTTGATATGGACCAGGGTGCGTCTAGGAGGCTCCATAAACTCCCACATCAAGGGCAAGGGAGCTTCTAGGGACTTTTCCCCCAGTGTTGTGCTTGCAACTCTAGGATTTGTGCCACTTTTTAAGGCCCAGATCCCAGGTCACTACCTAAAACTCAATGACACCTTTAGAAATGAAATTGCACAACATAACAAAAATACATTTGCAAAAACATAAACAAGGCCTAGACTGGACCTTGATTAGACATGACACGCATTTTGTCAAATATGTCACAAATATGAAAGCTACATGTCTTAACAACATAACTGAGCATAGGGGTCTCATACTTATCTGAGAAACGCTAAGAAGCATTGGTGCCTCAACACATTAGCTACAATTTCATCTATTAGGCCATAGATAAATTGTTCATTCATTTACAAGTAAAAACGTGACAAGAGCCATACATAGCCACTGTCATAATACATGTTCATAACCAACATAATAACAACATAAATACCAAGGAAACAACAACCATATAATCCACATATGAACCAGTATAATACTCATGAATTAACAAGGATAAATAACCTCATATTAATGATGCAAAGGAAAACTAGGTTTGGGACTTTCACGAACCACTCGAACATAGACATGGCCGAGCCAAATCTCTCTTCAACTAATCACCCTTGTGCCATATTCCAAGCATGAATGTGGGATCTCATGGAATAATCCATCAAAACCGAACTAGGGCTTCCAGAGGCCAAACCACCTCAACCCATAAAACAATGATTCCACCTCATGGTCGGACATCACAAACATCACTAGATTGGTCTCTACCCAAGACTCTCAGGGCTCTAGAGCATTTGTTCTAACCAAGGCTTCCAGGACAAGTAACTCAACCCACAACTATCGTCGGGTTTTCAAAGGTTTATCCAACTAGGGCTTCCAGGACTAGTAATTCAACCCACCAATGGCTTCCAGAGCATTTGTCCAACCAAGGCTTCTAGGACTAGTAACTCAACCCAAGCTATTACAGGGCTTCCCGAGCGTTTGTCCAACCAAGGCTTCCAGGAACTAGTAACTCAATCTAAGCTAAAGCAAACATGAGAACCAACTAGAAAAAAATTAAAGAAATGAACTCACAACATCGTGGCTATCCCGAAAATGGCAAGGCTAGGCAAATCCACTATCAATCCAGTCAATCCTCCATGCCAATCGCAAATCATGACCAATAAACCACATGCATATGCCATGCATGCCAAAATTAGTTAGGAAAACATACATGCAACTCAGTACCTACAAGAAAAACCTGTTGTAGCTACTGATCCCGATGTCCTCTTGTGCTTTCCTTCTCTTCCTTTGCTTTCTTGCTCTAAACATCCAAGTATGCTACACTCTCCAAGAGTGCTCCAAGAAAACTCTAAGTGTCCAAGAGTATGAGAGAGAGAGAGAGTAGAATGAGAGCTCCAAAACTGAACTGACAAAAGGTTACACTGACCAAGCCTAAGCAAAAGCTTTCCAACTGATCCTCAGAAGCCTTTATATTAATGATGCCTCTATTTTCTTCATCTTCCATTATTTTCTTCATTTTCATCCTCGCACGCCTTTTCCATTGCCTTTGCCAATTTCCTTTAACCATAATAACCGAAATGAACACCCACTAGGATGTTTTTGTCACCATTTAGCTTGGAATATGTGTCCCATGGCCTTGGTCTTATATTTTTTGCATGAATTTTTAATTAGGGATGTTACACAATCCATCATCTAGTCGTTCACTATTTGTGACACTGCATTCTCATCAAGCTTGTAACAAAAATTCCACCATTTCTTGTTAGGGTCTGCATGGGCCTATACATACATGCGGTGATGAGTTGTGATGAGAGTTGGTATTGCAACAAGAATGGTGCAACTCCCAAGGCTACCAATTTTAATTATCAACCTCGGGTTTGTACAAACTTAAGAAGTATCAACACTATATGTGCAACATACAACGTGTCCTTCCTTTGATGTCATGATGTAATGGAGTGCATGTAATGAAATCAAATCCTAAAGTAATTGCAGAAAATGAAATGCTCGAAATGGAAACCTTAACCTATTGCAAGAAAGAAAATACAAGGAAATAAACCTATTCTAATTGCATAAAGTAAAGATCATAAGCTAAATGACAACCATTACATTTCAAAGATTTTAGATCCATTTACAGAGTTCATTGGATGTGGCAATCAAAATTGTATTATCTATTTCATAAATCTATCCATTAGCCCAAATCACTAAAATGTTTTGCATGGGTAAAGAGGCAATTTATAAGTGGTATTTAGTCTTCCCTGATCATTGATTTAGAGCCTAGGGGTTGATTCAACCTTAAGGTACCAAAACCAATCTTTTTGAGAAAATTTGGGCAAGTATATATACGCTGGAAGAGTACTACAGGAAACTATAATTCACCGAAGTACCAAGAAAATCAAATCCAAATTGGATGGAACATTTTTTTTATTATTGAATAGGACGTCTTAGGTCTCCATTCCAAGTGGAATCACTCAAAAATACCTCTGTTAACCCATGCTAAAAAATAACATAAAATTACTAGTCTAAAATTTAGAAATTCGAGAACTAATGAGCTAGTAAATCTATCAAATGCCTAACCTAATCAAGTGCAAATGCAATGGGATAACCTTTGTTATTAACTAGAATGTTTTTTTGATCTAATGCAAGTGGAATAAACTTGATTGAAGCTCGTTAGCATGCTCTAAAAAATAACAGAAATTTATTGTCATTTGCCACAAGGGACTTCCAGAAATCTAGATTTGGGAATAAACAAACTAATCCATGTAGCTCAATGATTACTATAACCTTCCAAAGTTGTTCCAATGATGAAACAATACTTCTGATCTTGCAAAATAGCTTACTTCAACCATTTAACCCGATCCTACAACAAGAAATCATTAATACTAAATGCAGAGATAGAAAACAAGAACAAGAGATGCATGTTAATAAGAAGTGAAAAGAAGAAAAATAAATTATACAAAAGGGATTTGAGGCTCTTGGGATGGCCAAGCCCAAGAAAAATCAAAGTCTTATGGAGGAGACCAAGATTTAGAAGCTGAACATGACACCAATCTTCATTATTTCCATCAATACAATTACATCCCTGCAAGAAATGACAATGGAGTTACAAAAGGTACGAGTTCTATCCACAAGAAGACTAATAAAAATCAACCTCTAGAGGCAAATTCGATTCAGTACTTACAAAAAATTAGTAGGAATCATTCCCGATGAAAGGCGGAAGCTTTCCCCACCAAAATCCTTTAATTAGTGGATCTGGTTCCCAATACTAGGAATCTGCATTAAATGATAGGGAACACATTCCTAGATTTTCTCAATCATTGGAGCTCCAAAATCTATGTCATAATTCCATAATATCTTGTTGATTTATTATTTAATATTGAACATCATGTAGTAGGGAGTAGGTCCCTAGATTATCTCCTCCTCCAAATCTCCACAATCTGCCCAATATTCGCATAATATTCCACAAAAATAAATAATATTAGGCACAAATATATAATTATCCATAAACCTTCCTAATGAACATATTAAAGTTAAAAATGCATTATCTAATGCAAAAAGAGAGGTTTAATGTGCTGAAGGATGATCAGATGGGCCTTAATTTATGTCTAATTTGGAGGCCCATCAAGTTGCATGGAATGTTGTGATTTCCTTATAGGTTTCAATGACCTATACCAAAATGTGTGGTACCTTCAAAACAACATGATTATTGATTTATTTCCATATATAAAATTTCATACTTGTATTCTTCTAGCTCATTTTATCTTAAGTATGCTAGGGTGATCCAAACCATGATGCAATGAATTTCGGCTTGTTCGGTATTTGAAATTTGGTATCTTGAGAGACTTCCCATTTTTCAAAGCAATCAGGATCAATAGCCATGCATAGTGGAACTCTGCATTCATATCATATGCCTACAAACAATCTTACATAAATTGATTTAGTAGAAAGGTGGCCCATTTCATCTAAACACTTGCGACACATTTCGTTATGGTAGCCGCTATTCCTACAGAGAATTGTTCCTTTTCGCACTTCCTAAGCAACTTACAAGACATTAGTTGTGTGGAAAAATGCACCCGCTCATCACTTATAAAGGAGATTAATACCCCCCTTGTTACACAGTAACTTGTCACTGTTTCCCTGTCAGTCTCCCTACTGTGTCATGAAATCAAATCCATCATGCTCATGCTCTCTGAACTGGTCAAATGACCCTCTTTGCCAAAGTTTATTTCACCATCGCGACTGTTATTAAAATAACCGCGCTGACTAGTGGCTAATAGTGCAACTGATGCGCTGCCAGCGCGGAAGCACACGGGTTTTCCGCGCTGGTCGAATTTCATGAGCCAACGCATCCTAGGTTTGTATTAAGTCGCGCTGACATAGCCTCCTCCGTTATTAAGATGCGACGTCAGCGCTCCAGTCCAGTTATACACCCGCACTGATCCTGTTTGGGCGAGTTTGTTCTAACAACCAGCCTTCCAGATGACTCCAGACCTGGTTGTTGGCCTTGTG
>APFE030537282.1:110278-120599 GCA_000404065.3 Pinus taeda | reverse complement strand
TTTCTCACTCTCTCTCTCTCTCTCTCTCTCTCTCTCTCTCTCTCTCTCTCTCTCTCTCTCTCTCTTTAAATTATTGCTCCCATTCCCTTTCAATTCACCTCACGAGCCTTCCAAAAAATCCTTCTTGTTAGATACCACCGTGAAACCCTCTATGGTTTCTTTCCATTTTCCTCTCTACATCATCCCCAATTTTGAGTCATAAGTTGATCGTTGTTTGCTAACAGGCTCCCTTGACTAGTCACTCAACCCTATAGAATATACCCTTTCTCCCCTTGGCTAGATCATTTCACAGAGCCCTCTCCAATCCATTCCAATGGAATTTTCTTTATTTTCTAGTGAAAAGTCACTAAGTCAAATCCCAATGATTTGAGGATAATTTCTTTGACATAAAAGAAAGCCTCTAACATGCCAAGTAAAGAATCTTTAGTAGGTGACATCATGTCAAAAATAAGTTTAATACTTTCAAATGCTAATTTTCTTTAGACTCAAGTTTAATATTTCTATTTTGAAATTGACATGGAAATTTTTTGGCCCGACTCTTTCTTGAATATCTGAAAAGTCTCATTGGGATATTGTCAATAATAATGGAAAATTCATGTCATGAACCTCTCCAAATACCATTATCAATCCATAACACAGTGGAACCATCGACAGTCACATTCCCTTTCCTTCTCCCCATTGTCCCCAATTCTTGTTTGATCATTATGGCCTTTTTGATAGCAAGCTCCCTCAATTGGCCACTAACCTTCCAATTAACTATATTCCTACTCCTCTAGCCTAGGTGATTTCAAAAAGTCATCTACAATCCATCCCAGTAGGATTTTCTTCATTTGCAAGTAGTAGGTCATGAGGTCGAAACACTATGAATTTACGGTAGATTTTTGGTCATTAATAAAGCCTCTGACATTGCAAATAAAGGCAACATCAATTAGCATACTTTTTGGTATAGGGACTCTGTCATATGAATAATGCCTTGTTTGGAGTCCATCCTGGATGTTTATTGAATGTTTGGAAAGTCTCGAAAATCTTCACAATAACAAGGGTGAATTTTTGTTTCATAAATTGAAAGGTATAATATGTCAGTATTTTTCTCTAGAAATGCTTTAGGTATTAGTTGAAAATGCCACTAAACTCTTGGAGGTATTAGTGGGTGTTCCAGTTAGATGAAAATGGAGGAGAAGCGCATTTTGCGTATATACCCGACTCTTGAACTCTCAAATCAAATGAAAGAAATCTAATGGAAACCAGAAATAAAGAAAAAATAATTTGACACAGTCATATGGAGGACGTGTGATGTCTTTTAGTGATTGATTTTACATATATACCCAACCCTTTAACTATCAAATCAAACGAAATAAATCTAATGGCAACTAGAAAGATTGATTTGTTTAGCTTGGAATACAATCTTTTCCATTAGCTTAGATTGCAGGTAGATTAGGTGAATTTCTATGCCTTGAGTCTCTATTTTTGTTTTTTTTTTTTAGTTATAGATTCAAATATACATGATCAACAAGAAGTAATTTGATTTGGGATCAATGTTGCAGTATGAGGATTGTTCGATTGACCCTTTTCAAGCTCTGAACTAGGAAGTGCAATGGCAAACGGAGACTACCCCTGGCTTGTCTTGGTGGTACAATGGAAAATAACAATTACCCCTGTCTTGTCTTGGTACTGCCTCCTGTGACTACTACAAACTACTTCACACGCCCTGCCCTTGATTCACACAAAATTAAATCCTCCCACATCCATATCATGATCCCCATCCTCCTCTTTTCTGGTAAAATCTTGTATAATCTCTTTGTTTCAACCTTCTCCATCTTCTTTTGTTAATGTTCATATGATATGGTCAAATTATGTATAGTCTCTTTGTTTATGTGTGTCTTCTTTTGTTAATTCAATTTTGTTAAATGCATATAAGTATCTCTCTATTATCAATTTTGTTGTTAAATGCATACAAGTAGCTAATCTCTCTATTTTATATGCAATTCTGGATGATAAGGCCGTCATTGTGCTTTTACTTATACTGCTATGTTTGTAATGTTGTGGATGTAGCATTCTCTTACCTCATTAGGCTTTGGAAGAAGTCCAGAGAAATGCAGATTTGGTATACACCGATAAGGCTGGAAGGAGAAACAAAGAGTATATCTCATTAAGGTTCGACACCCTACCTCTACTCAAGGGAAGAACGTTGATTTAGGTATACACAGATTATATGATAATTTTCAGAGATACATTCAGATATTATATGCCCATCTAATTCTCTCTCTGATTAATTGAAACATAGATTTCCATTTTAATTCTTTGATTGATCTGAATAAACTCTGTTTGTTTCCTTCCTAAGAATGCAAGTTTGTCATACACATAGGAAATTCAAGTTGGAATGGGACTTGTGGGGAGTTGAATAAAACAACTTCAAACGTCTTTGATGGGCATTTGTTGTCCTTGGGAGGTGCCTTTGATCGATTGAGAGACTTACTCAGCCTCTGTGTGGTGTTTCTGTCAAAAACAATGACTGTGTTGCATGATGCCAGTCTTATTCAACCAGCATAGCACAACCGATCCATGTGGATATTGGTGGCCACCCACCAATTGCATTTGGACCCCCACCATTATTTCTTTCAGTTTTTCAGTGTCCTTAATTGTAGCACAGTTTACTATTTTTAGCAGTTTTTTAGGTCCTAAACTTCCGGAACCGTTTTGAGGTCCTAAACGACGTTTTTTTGGCAATCTATCGCCATCGATTTTTTTAATAAGAGTGTTTGTTTTGTCGTATTCCTCGAAGAGATCTTTCTAATGGGGTATCATGCGCGTCAAATGAATATAATATGACCAAGTCGCGACCCCGGGAAGTTGGTTGTCCAACTAACCCCAACGGGGCCTATAAACTCTTGGCATTACATCTCCTAGGGTTAGGGTTTTGGTTGTTTAGGGTTTGCTCTTATTGTTCAATAATAAAAAGACCCTTGAGCCTCATTGTAACACGGTTCAGAGGCATGTAGCCACCACATCTCTGCTCAGGGATAAGCTACCATCGCCCGAGCTAGTTTATTTCCATTTCTGTCACTAGGCATATTTCAGTATTTTACATTAATGAAATGAAGTATTTTTTCTGCTACATCTCTATATTTATGGTTAAATCTGTAATTTGTTACATTCCTATTTAAATATGGACCAGTGGTATCAGAGCGGTCTACTCTTTCTCTATTTTTCTTTGCATGTCCCCAACGAGGTCGGGATATAAGGAGTTAGGGCTTAAACTGGTCGAACCTTCGCAAGACTAGCCTCCAAATCCCGACGGCCTCCCATGGTGGATGAAAAGAAAGATGAGGGGGCAGAATATCCTAACAAAATCTTGCTGGAAGAGGCCCTCGAGCGATAAAGGAACGTGATGATGGACAACTTTGCCCAGATCCTTTAGCGGCTACCCAGGGGCGACGCATCTACTTCCAGAAGCTACTCTGGAAGCACCACACCCTTTAAGGTACAAGTTAACTTTGACATTCCCACATTTGAGGGTCAGATAGATGCAGACTTTGTAGATAAATGATTAAATTTGCTAGAAGGGTATTTTTCTGTTCATGATTTTTCTGGACGGGAAAAGATTGCTTTCACTCTTCTCAAAGCCGTCCCCCACGTCAACGACTTGTGGGAAACCTACTGCGAGCAGAAGGATGAAAGTACGACCTCACTGTTTTCAGCTGCACCCACTTGGAATTCATTCCAGGATGCCGACAAGGTAGAAGCTATGAGGATAAATACATAAAGTGGACTATGCTGCGGTAGGGAAGGGACCAAGACGTGCTGGATTTCACCAATATTTTTCATACCCTTCGCACAAAGTTGGGTATCAAGGATGTTGAGCATCATCTGGTACTCAAATACAACGACTTCCTACACAGGTAAATCTAGGACGAGATGGAGTTCCGGGACATCTCCTCGCTTGGCAGGACCTACTGATATGTTGTCAAGATCAAGCAAAAGTTTAAACAGAAGGAGCAAGAGTTTGGATCTGTGAATCCAAAGCAAGGGAAAGGTACCCCCAAACCACATATTAAAGGAAAAAGCCAAGGCGGGGTGGCCAAGGACAACCCGCCAAAGCCGCAAGCAAATAACAACATCGTCAAGCTGAAGAAGGACACAGGAAAGTGGTGTGAGTTCCATAAGAGCTCCACTCACGATACAAGTGAGTGTCGGGCCAAGCAGTCACTAGTAGCCGAGCTAAAGGCTTCGGAATCAGATGCATGTTCTGACTTCGAATCAAAACCCGACAAGGGGAATGACAAAGGGAAGCAGATTATCGATGCAAAGCCTAATGCCACCATTGCCACCACGAAGATCCAGAAGGAGGAACCCGAAGATCCAGAGGAGGAGGAGTGCCTCTTCCACTCCCAGATGTGGGTAAAGGGTTCCCCGCTACAGTTCATTATAGACAGTGGGAGCCAAAAGAACCTCATTTCGGAAGAGGCGTGAAGTGGCTAGGCTTATCGACCACAACATGTCCCTAACCGTACACCATCGGGTGGTTTCACCAAGGACGAGATCTTCATGTGAGCCAGCAGTGTCGCCTTCCATACAAAATCAAGTCGTTCAAGGATGAGGTATTATGTGACATTGCTCCCCTTGATGTTTGTGATGTATTATTAGGCCAACCATACTTGTGGAAGCAACATGCTATGTATGAATCAAGGCCTCGTGCTGTTATTGTTACTTTGGGAAATAAATTGTACAGGATACAGGAGGTAGCACCGCCTACTGCCATCTCTTTGGTTACTGCAAAACAATGCAGTAAGCTCATTTCCAAAACCAGGAAATTTGTTTTCTTGATGATACGCCCTCAGGGAAAGAAGAAGACAATGGCCACGACCTCGAGACAGGGCCCCTCTACACGACAACTACAGATGGACAAAGTCGTGGAGGAGTACAAGGACATCTTCACCTCCCCCGCAGGGGTTCCTCTACACTTCCAGGTCAAGCACTCCATCGATCTGACCCCAAGTGCGCTGCTGCCCAATGGAATAATCTATCGGTGCTCAGTTCCAAAGAATGATGAAATCAAGAGGTAGATTTAGGAGCTGCTACAAAAAGGTCACATCCGACCGAGTTCATCGCCATGTGGGAGCCCGATCATGTTGGTACAAAAGAAGGATGGGAGACAATGTATTGACTATCGGGCGCTGAACAAGATCGTTGTCCTGAATAGGTCCCTGATCCCATGGATTGATGACCTTCTAGACCAATTGAAGGGGGGAAATATTTCAGAAAGATCGACTTGAAGTCAAGATATCACTAGGTACCAATCGAACCCTCCAATGTGTGGAAGACTGCCTTCAAAGCCAAGGAGGGCCTTTTCGAATGGTTGATTATGCCTTTCAGGTTGTCGAATGCTCTTGCAACCTTCATGAGGCTGATGTATGACATCTTGCGGCCATTCACCAACTCATTTGTAGTGGTATACTTGGATGACATCTTGATCTTCAACTAGAGTTGGGAAGAGCACCTCCACCACATCCGATAGGTTCTCCAAACACAACGGCAACATAAGCTATGTGCCAATTTGGAGAAATGCACTTTTGGCATGACCCAAGTTCAGTATCTGGGATATATTATTGATGAATGGGGGGTGCCTAGATCTAGCCAAGATCCAAGTCATTCGGGATTGGCCATCTCCAACCACTCTGACAGAGCTCCACAACTTTCTAGGTCTTGCCAATTTCTATTGCAGGTTCATGTTGGGATTTTCTCATATCACTTGGCCCTTGAGTCAAGTCACCAAGGGAGGAGTGAAAGAAAAATTCTTTTGGTTTGAATCTCAACAAAAGGCATTCACAGAGTTGAAATATCGCCTCTGCTCAAGAACAAGTGCTCACATTACCAAACTTGCAACAACCATTTGAGATCGAGACAGATGCCTCTGACTATGCTATTGGGGTAGTCCTTACTCAACATGTGCATCTAGTGGCATATCACAGTGAGACACTTTCAGAAACAGTCCGAAAGTAACCCACTTATGACAAAGAGATGTATTCCATTGTGCAGGCCTCCTGACAATGGAAGCATTACATTTTGGGGGAAGGAAATGGTCATCCACACAGACCACCGACCCTTGTAGTTCATACAGACACAAGGGAAGTTGCAGAATGATCGCCATCAGAAGTGGTCCAACTACCTGCAACAATTCCATTTGAATATCAAGTATAAGAAGGGCAGCACCAATAATGTTGCAGATTTCCTCAGTTGACCACCAATCATTGCATTAATCACCGTGCTTAACTCTTGTGGGCACAAGACTTCTAACTGGCCACTTCTCTACAAAAGCAACCTAGAATGCGGCCACACATACCAGACACCCTTGGAGGGTCAGCGTGTTCCAGATTTTCAACTCTAGGATGCCTTGTTATGCCATCTGGGTCACCTTTGTGTTCCTTCAAGCGAGCATGCCAAGATGATTTGGGAAGCACAATACAGTCGGGTTGTTGGGCATTTCGGGGCCGAGAAAATGGTGGTAATACTGTAGAAGTATTTCTATTGGCTAAATCTTTGATAGGATGTCGGGCAGTACATCAGATCCTGCACTGCCTGCGCCATTGCCAAACCAACCATCAAGAAGCAAGGCCTCTATACTCCTCTCCCTACCCCTAGTCAACCTTGGGAATCCATCTCCATGGAATACATGTTGGGCCTTCCTTCTACTAAGCATGGAAGCGACTATGTTTTTGTGCTCGTCGACAAATTCTCGAAGATGGCCATTATGGTGGCCTGCAGGAAGAATATCACAATAGAAGCCACTTCTAAACTCTTCTTTGAACGAGTGTGGGTACACTTTGGGATCCCATAGTCATCTCAGATCAGGACAACAGTTTCCTCAATACATTTTGGTCCAGTCTATGGTCGATGCTGGACACAAAACTCACTAAGTCCACAACCTTCCATCCCCAAACTGATGGCCAGACAGAGGTTGTCCACAAGATGATTGTACACATTCTGCGCATGTACAACTTAAAGCATCCATGCACATGGGATGAGGGCTCTTCACAACTCGATTGGCCACAACCCTTTTCAGGTGGGCTTGGGATTCTAGTCACTTTGTCCCATTAATGTGGCCATGCCATTTGCAGCTACTCAGGCAAATTCGACTCATGTCCAGTCCGAAACAAATAAGGCAAACAACTTCATTGAGCACATCCAACATATCCGCCAGTAGGTCCACGACATTTTGGAGAAATCAAATTCCAAGTACAAGCAGCAAAATGATCAATATCGGGTGCCACACAAGTTTCAGGTGGGCAACAAAGTCTGGTTGAATTTGCAAAAGGAACACCTTACTAGAGCCTATCAGAAGTTCAGACCACTCTGATATGGTCTTACACCATTACCAAGGTTGTGGGAGACAATGCATTTCAGCTCAACATTCTCCCATTCCATGGCCTGCACCCAATGTTCAATGTGGACTGCCTTCAGCCATACTTTCCACCATTACTAGACACATCCAACATTGTAGAATAGCTCACACCAACAGAGTTAAATCTAGATTGTATGGAACAAGCTGCAACTGATCGAATCATGGACACGCAGATCAAGCACACTCGCCAACAGAACATCCAACTCTATCGAGTTGTCAAAGAAGACCAACTCCTTCACCAGGGCAAGTGGCTCACCAGGGACCAAGTTCAGCAGAAGTTTCCTCATCGCATGGAGGAAATCAACGCAATGGGGACCATTACTTCCTAAGGGAGGAGGAATGATCCATGTGGATATTGGTGGCCACCCGCCAATTCCACTTGGACCCCCACCATTGTTTCTTTCAGTTTTTCAGTTTCCTTAATTGTAGCACAGTTTACTATTTTTAGCGGTTTTTTGGGTCCTAAACTTCCAAAGCCATTTTGAGGCCCTAAACGACGTTTTTTTGGCAATCTATCGCTAATGATTTTTTGTTAAAATCGTCTTTTCTGTCATAGTCTTCGGAGAGATATTTCTAACAGGGTATCATGTGCGTCAAACAGATATAATATGACCAAGTCGCGATCTCGGGAAGTTAGTTGTCCAACTAACCCCAACGAGACCCATAAACTCTTGGTGTTACATCTCCTCGGGTTAGGGTTTTGGTTGTTTAGGGTTTGCTCTTATTGTTCAATAATAAAAAGGCCCTTGAGCCTCATTATAACACAGTTCAAAGGCATGCATCCACCACATCTCTTCTTAGGGATAAGCTACCATTGCCCGAGCTAGTTTATTTCCATTTCTATCACTAGGCATATTTCAGTATTTTACATTAATGAAATGAAGTATTATTTCTGCTGCATCTATGTATATATGGTTATATCTGTAATTGGTTGCGTTCCTGTTTAAATCTAGATCAACAACTCAACACATGTATGAATCTTTTGTAACACATATATTTTTAAGAAATAGACAGGTATGAAGCTTTTCTATATTTGTGATCGATTGGTATTCCATGTAATGAAATGATGAAAAAAATGTGTTTTCTTATATTAGATTAGTAGATATTCGAATAGGTTAAATAGTCAACAACATCTAAATCTTAGATTATTTGTTTTGAAATATATGAACAAATGGAAGGTGGATGACCCGACACCGATCCACCTGCACGGTTATATGGAGAACATGAGCAACGTGGAAGAGGTGGATTCCTATGCTAGTGGGACTAGTGCATGGATACAGAGATTAAAGTCTAAAATAATTTTCATTAATACTTACAACCTAACGTAGGTTTTTTTAACCTATAGCTTCTCTGTTTCCAATTTTTTATTAAATAATATTTAAGAAAAATTATATATATTCCATTAGAAGAAATTAAAATAAATTTATCCAAAAAGACTATAAAGGATATCTTAGCTAAACATTACCTTACTCTAAGAGCTAACACAGCCGCATAAAAGAGTCTTCTATAGTCATACATGTATCTAAAAAATGTATATTAAAATTGTTCAAAAACATAATCCCTCCTATATTGTTTGACTCAGGGCTCGATTATTTGACGAGAGCAAATCATCCTCCATGTTCTTAATTCTAACATGACTTATTTTCAATTTTCTTGTATAGGCCTCTCATACCTCTCGTTCAATACCATCCAAATCTAGGAAGTTTTCTTTCTTCCACTCTTGATGCCATATACATTAGAATTCTAGGGAGGTTGCCTAATCTAAGCTATAGTTGTTTTCAAGGACTTTATAATCTTCTCCACTTCCAAACCTAGGAAGGATTAGCTCCTACCGATTACTCTTTCTCCATTACCAACTTCCCACAATAGCCAATTATGCACAAGAGGGAAGGCTTGGACAATGGCATTCCAACATATCAACAAATTATATATGAGTATTCTTGGATTGTCTTCTAATGAATTATGCTCAATGCATCTTTAGAGGATAACTTGGCTTCACATACCCTTATTTGATATGAGCCTTCATATGCATCTAGCTACCAAAGCCTTCCCAAAATGATGCATATTCTTAAGCCCCAACTCCTTCACCTTCTTAAAAATCAACTTCTTCACCACCTTCGATTTTTAAATATGTTCATGTTCCAACACTTGCATTTTCCCTTCTTACAATGAAGGCTAATAAATGAACCAATTTCATAGAATAAGTACTTTTTTTTTTAAACCTCATTATTATAATATAGTATGGAATATTTAATTTTCAAACTTATTTTCATCTAAATGATTTTTTTAGAAGTCAAAGTACATGCTCCAATACTAATGCTCAATATGTAGCAAAGTTTCTCTTTAGTCAAGTTAAATTAGACATATGATTTCAACCGTGAAATTATGTTAGTCACTTTCTTAATGATAAATCAATTTATGCATTTTTTGTTCCACTATATAGAAAGCATGGATTTTCATTGGAGTTTAAAATATATTATTTTTGCAGAGAATGACTAAAATATATGTGCACGGCCACGACATATGAAGCATTTACATGTCCATAATGTTCACGACAGAAGACATGAAATGATTACGACATTAATCTCTTTTAAAAGAAATTAACATTTATTTATTCATTGTGTAATTACTCTCGAAAAAATCACTAGCTTGTTGCTTGGTTAGGACTCCACTGTTAAGCACCAACAATTGTGGCTCCCTCTCTAGCACAAGTCTAACCCTTCTACCCTCCAAGATTGTTATGAAACCAGCTCAAAAAAAGATAGAAAAGATAGATCAAAGCCTTATAATTCAGCCTCTTCAAGGGGGCAACCTCCTTTACATTACATAAATGAACAATTCTTGGATGATACAAATGAAAATACCTCGTTTCTATATATAGGAGTCTAAGGGGTCATAACATAATCAGAGCCGACATAACAA
>APFE030537282.1:77019-108658 GCA_000404065.3 Pinus taeda | reverse complement strand
CGACCAATGAATTACAAGATATGGTTGGATTCATTTCTTCTTTCTCGATGTGATCTTTCACATATTGCACCTTTTTCTTCTTGATATGTCCTTCTATCTTGAGAGTTTGAGGAGTGGTAATTCTTGCCAATGCTTTACAAGATATGGTCTGATTCATTTCTTCTTTTTCTGGGGTGGGGTCCTAGTGTATATCCTCTTCTTTTGATGTTTCTTGATCCTTTTCTTCCTCCTCTTCATATTCTATGTAAAATAATTTCTTCTCAGCACACTTATGACCTTTAGTGCATTTGCTATCGCAATTGTAACAAAGCCCTTTTTCTCTTTTTTCTTCCAATTGTTGTGGTGTAACCCTTCTAGGTTGTGGAAGGCTAGGAGAAACAACACTTCCATCTTTATAGTTGTGAGGGGTAGACTTCCTTGTTGCCATAATTTTACGTTCCACTATGTCACAAAGTCCTTTTATTCTTTCCAATTGTTTTGGTGTTTCTCTAAAGAAGGTGTTGCTCTTTGTATCCTCATAATGTGTTGTCATTTCCTTCGTGAGAATTGACCACGTAACAAGTTGTTTACGAGAACAAAGCCCTTTATACCATAAAAATTGATCTGGTTCTAAATATGAATATGCAATACATACCTTTTATAACAGTGCTACACCATGTAGATCAAAATATTTCTCCATCTGAAGTATCCAATTTACCGGATCCTTGCCATCAAACTTCCTCATCTTTCTTTTTCTTAATTTTATGAGCTCAATCTTGAAACGACTGTAACTTTGTACCTTCACATCTTTAAGTTCTGAAATTGCGATCTGTAGTAGCCCTCTACGTCCTCTTTGCAATGCCACCAGTCTGATTCAAATTGGATTCTCCAAGAAAGAGTTATGCACAATCTCCCAAGATGACCTGATTATAGACCTTTCGAGAAGAGCGAACTTGTATGAAGTGCCACGTGTCACTGTTGCAACCTTTCGCACTGAAAAATATATACAAGAAACTACAGTCCGTCCTCTTTCTATACCTTCTTAAAAAAGTTCAATCCAATGCTCAGAGAGAAAGTTATGACTATTTTCCCTAGGTCACATATTTGGAATGTAATTCAGGAGTCTGCAAAAAGACCAACTGCCTCAGTTCATATCTCCAAAAATATAGCGCGAAAAGATCTGAAATTCGGACCTGCGATTCAGTGCAATGTCTTTCCAAATGGTTTTTTTTTTAGCTTCTGAAACGTCGCAGAAAAAAAGTTATAGCGAAAATACCACAATGACCTGTTTGGAGCAGCAAAACCCTAGAATTCAAAGCTCTGATACCAAATGTTATGAAACCAGCTCAAGAAAAGATAGAAAAGATAGATCAACGCCTTATAATTCAGCCTCTTCGAGGGAGCAACCTCCTTTACATTACATAAATGAAAAATTCCTAGATGATACAATGAAAATACCTCCTTTCTATATATAGGAGTCTAAGGGGTCATAATATAATTAGAGCTGACATAACAATAATAATGTAAGGTCACAATAATAACAATAGTGGGCTTCTATGGGGCACAATAGTAACAATATGGGCACTACATGGGTACATCAATATAATAAGTGGGTTGTACTAATAACAATAAGGGGTTACACTAGTAGCATAGGGGCCTAACAAAGATAGAGGTCACGACCCTCTTGTGGTTGTCTACACTGAGCTCGACTCCTCTGTAGTGCTACAAGGAGCTTGCAGCCTACTTAAAAAAAGAAGCTGCCACCCAAACCTTATACAAGATGGCCCAAAATTACTCCATCAAACTCAGTCCTTGCATCTGATTATTTCGACCCCCAAACAGTCGCCCAGAAGTGCTCTAACTACCCTCTTCTACCTTCGCTAGGAAATGCGTTGATTTGTGGCTCAAACAAATAGAAACATGCTCTTCGTCCTCCTTGCTTGGTCTCCTAGGGGTGCGACCAACTTCAAATGAGAATTTGCTATGTAATGATTCACTTAAATGTGTCGAATGAGGTTTGAGGTCACACTTATTTATATGAGTTGATGTGGCTCAAAAGACATGATTGTTAGGCTTCATGAACCTACATTATGCTGAGGCCAATCTTGACAATTTTCATATGTGTGGGCTTCATTTCAAAAACACATTTCCCCTTGTCCAATTTGAGTGATCCTTAGGTCAATTTTGGTCCTCTTGAAAAGACACATTTAATGAAATAACTATCTCCATCAAATGAGTTGTCCAAAGTGGAATTTGGCCCTAGTTACACAATTTAACAATTTTTAATAGATAAGTAAAATAAAATATTGAACAACTTCTATTATATTATTGTGGTTGTTACTACTCCTAGTCACTAGTAGTAGATATTGTAAGAGTTTTGAACTACCAAAACAAAGACATACACTAGCTTACAAAGACAAACTCCATTGTAGTTTGCATAGTGAATAAAGGACACCTATAGCTTCCCTTTTGCAAAGTGGAAATGCTCTAGACTAATTTACCAATTGTTGATAATTTCCATATGCACAAGGAACATAATGATACATATTTGGACTAAATCTACATTTCCTATTCAACTAAGATAAACTACAAATATAGGCCATGACCGCATGGTCAAAAGTGTGTTGCAAGCAAGCCCATGTGTGTCTGTCCTTTTCAAAACGTTGATACAAACTAGATAACATGTAATACAAAGCCCAATCCTCAACTCATACACAATATTCAAGATAGTAACTTAGCTGCCAAGCCTAGATGTCTTCTTCAACTTAGATGTTGGAAGCAAACAACATTTTTTTCCCATCCATGACCAAAGTAGGTCAATGCGACTAGAATACATAAATAATAAAAGCAAGATGAGTACCTAAAACAGGCAACTCCTTAGAGAAAAGTTATAAAGGGGTTCAAGAGAATCCCAAACTAAGAAGATAGGTCAAGAAGAAGCAAAAGAAAAGAGACAGATTCAAAGACTCCAAATTTCTTTTGGCAAATATACTTGACAAATGACTTCCTTTGAATAGGTAGGTTGTCCTGAACAAACATGTACATGTTGCTGAATATGTACATGAGAAAAGCCTACATATGTTGAACACAAATTTTGAGTCTAGAAGTCTAGGATATAGAAATGAACAACCATGGGTTGAGGAAGTTATTTGAGAAGCAATCAAGTTTTGGACTCTAATGTGTTTTAGATCTTATTGTAATATTTCACGTCATTGATGGTTCAAAATTCATAATAAGTTGTTTAATTGTTAAACTAAGACCCACTTGACATTGTTTTGTTTTTTTAAATGTGTTTCCATTTGCATTTGCAATATGTGATGAAATACTGTGTGTAACCCATGTCACCACAAGTTGAACTATGAGACAAACGGGAACTTCTAGTAACATGAGAGCTACATGTCCATGGACAATAAATTGTAGTACAATAATAAAACCACATAACTTGCAAACATTTTGCAAGTTCAACTATGATCGTGTTCACCTTCATTTTTCACAAACCAAACAATCTCCTGCAAGTTATGGACAACCATGTTCACAATTTTTTTATCGACCTACCAAAATGTAAATCAACAGAAATTATATGTTTGCAAAAATAATTTTATATATAGCGATAACCTTGATGGAGAATTATAAGCAACATTTACCTAAAGATTTGCCTTGGTTCGGCTTGCAGAGAACAAATATGGGGAGGATAATTGAAAGTTTCTATCATGTTTAAAATTGGAATCCCAACATACAGTTTCGTGCATTTTGAGCATGACATAACCGACTGCATACCTAGATTGGATGATGAGATGAGTCACATACTAAATTTATGGGTAAGTTGTGTGAGGGGAAGTGCTTAGTTGTGTAAATCAAAGGATTTGTTACAATCGAGATGACAATCCTTTTCTTCCAAAAGGGATAAGTAGTTGCAATGCTCGACACTACCAAACTAATAGGAAAGCAAAGAGCACACACACATCCGGTGGCCCAAAATACAATAAGGTGACATTTGAAATCTAAAATTCTGTCCGAGACACAAGTACAACAAATAGTATGGGAAAACACAACGCTTTGATAACAACATGGAAAGTAAAATACACACCACTTGCAATTGGGATAACACTACAATAATAAAACTACAAAACTTGCAAATTAACAGGAGCGTGTACCCATAAGAAGTAGACATGTGTAATGCAAAAAAGGTATTCCAACATGCTTACAAACCCAAGACAATGCACTCATCAAAGAAAAGACACACATACATATACTCATGAATATCTGGCACATTTTTCATCACCACATTGAACGCTATCACGATTTTAATCGTCTCATAAATGGGAATAAAAAAATCCCAACTTATCGTCTCTGATCACTTTAGAAGCGACAATTGCAACAGAGTGTTTCTGAAGACGAATTTGGTTGTGTTTTGATATTTTCTAAGAGTTCGAAGCACCCAACTAAATAATAGTAGACGCAGACAAATCACTGCCTTATTCTTTGCAACTGAATAATACTGGATGTAGACAAATCAAGATCACCATTGTGGAGGGGCTTATTATGCTCAAAATGGGGGCATTATTGGCACATGCAAATCTCTCAAGTTTTGGAGATCAATGCTTAGTAGTGGAACCCCCTATTTCTTACACTGCACAAACCGTTCTCGGTGGTGATGGTGGCTTCTAAAATCGACAGTGCCATGTGAATTGTTTTCATTGGTCTCGACAATGTTCTTGGGGGTTTCAACAATGATGGGGTTTTAGCTCAACGACTTAACACAATCCAATCGTCTAACAATTGATCGGACGACGCATAGTGACAACAGGAGGGGAGTTCGTCCAAGAGGGGAAAGCCTTATGGCATAATAAATCAGCCTAGATCCATTTAAACTCTGGATCTACCAACTGTCAAGAGAGATCAAATCTCTTTTCATTGTAAAAAAGTTTGCATCTCAAGAAATTTGATCCTCTCACCACTTGGTAGATCCAGAATTAAATAGATTTAAGATTGATTATTTTTCCTATTAAACAAGAAGACATTTGAAATTACCTTGCAATAACATTATTATTTTAAGTATCAAAAATATTCTGACACTTTTTTTTTTTTGCTAATTAAAAATATTTAGTAACACAGAAAGCCTTAAAATAGATTATAAATTTCAATGACAAGAAGCCAAATTCTCCTAAACACGTCAACTGCAATATAGGTAGGTGGAAGATGTTGGTATGAAAAACCCTTAGTTATAAGGTTTAAAATGGTAAATCAAGGAACTACTTTCACTCTACTCTCTGTCTCTCTCTGTTTGTTACAGCAAAAGCCAGGAAGGAAGGGTTGTGGGGCAGGCTTTTTGCTTTTGTATGTAGTCGTTGGACAAGTGGATACCGGCTTTTGCTTTTGCTTCCTGGCTCCTCTATTTAAACCCTTCTACAGCCTACATTCTACATTTCTGAATCCCGTGACAGACGAGATGGTTTTCGGAAGTCATATCGCACTCATGCTCTTTTTGGATTTGAATGTATTCAATTTCATTTTTCAAAACAGTTTTCCTTTCCTTTTTCTTCTCTGGACCTCATATTTTGTTTTTCCTGTTACAATGTGCTTCTATTTAATTCATGTGCATTTCTGATCTTCAATTTTAAATTCTCTCTTTATATTTGTTTCTACCGATCTTGTTTTCTAAATGTTTCTCCGGGATGGGATGGGATGGGGTTTCTGGATTGTTTTTGCATTTGTTCCATTTTTTTGAGTTTTTCCAATATGTTTGAAACCCCACAGGCACACATTGAGTATTTCCAATATTTGGAACCCCAAAAGCACATATTTGCAGCTGCTTGTATGGTATGCTATCAAACCTCTGAGAACCAAGCTAACGATCCTGGATTCATCGCTCAGTCAGCCTCCAGGTAAATAAGTTTCACTCCGCTTCATTTCATAGTAAGTTACATAGAAGGGTTTCTGGATTGTTTTTGCATTTGTTCCATTTTTTTCGAGTTTTTCCAATATTTGAAACCCCACAGGCACACATTGAGTTTTTCCAATATTTGGAACCCCATAAGCACATATTTGCAGCTGTTGGTATGGTATGCTATCAAAGCTTTGAGAACCAAGCCAACGATCCTGGATTCATCGCTCAGTCTGCCTCCAAAATGTAAATCAACACAAATTATATGTTTGCAAAAATAATTTTATATATAGCGATAACCTTGATGTAGAATTATAAGCAACATTTACCTAAAGATTTGCCCTGGTTCGGCTTGCAGAGAACAAATATGGGGAGGATAATTGAAAGTTTCTATCATGTTTAAAACTGGAATCCCAACATATAGTTTCCTGCATTTTGAGCATGACATAACTGACTGCATACCTAGATTGGATGATGAGATGAATCACATACTAAATTTATGGGTAAGTTGTGTGAGGGGAAGTGCTTAGTTGTGTAAATCTAAGGATTTGTCACAATCGAGATGACAATCCTTTTCTTCCAAAAGGGATAAGTAGTTGCAATGCTCAGCACTACCAAACTAATAAGAAAGCAAAGAGCACACACACATCTTGTGGCCCAAAATACAACAAGGCGACATTTGAGACCTAAAATTCTATCTGAGACACAAGTACAACAAATAGTATGGGAAAACACAACGCTTTGATAACAACATGGAAAGTAAAATACACACATCACTTGCAACTGGGATAACACTACAATAATAAAACTACAGAACTTGCAAATTAACAGGAGTGTCTACCCACAAGAAGTAGACATGTGTAATGCAAAAAAGGCATTCCAACATGCCTACAAACCCAAGACAATACACTCATCAAATAAAAGACACATATACATGTACTCATGAATATCTGGCACATTTTTCATCACCACATTGAACACTGTCATGATTTTAATCGTCTCATAAACGGGAATAACAAAATCCCAACTTATCGCCTCTGATCACTTCAGAAGTGACAATTGCAACAGAGTGCTTTTCAAGACGAATTTGGTTGTTTCTTGATCTTTTCTAAGAGTTCAAAGCACCCAACTAAATAATAGTAGACACAGACAAATCAAACTGGCTTACTCTTTGCAACTGAATAGTACTGGACGTAGACAAATCAAGTTCACCATCGTGGAGGGGCTTATTGTGCTCAAAATGGGGGCATTATTGGCACATGCAAATCTCTCAAGTTTTGGAGATCAATGCTCGGTAGTGGAACCCCCTGTTTCTTACATTGCATGAACCGTTCTCAGTGGTGATGGTGGCTTCTAAAATCGACAGTGTCATGCAAATTGTTTTCATCGGTCTTGACAGTGTTCTCGGGGGTTTCAGTAGTGATGGGGTTTTAGATCAACAACTTAACACAATCCAATCGTCTAACAATTGATCGAATGATGCACAGTGACAACATGAGGGGAGTTCGTCCAAGTGGGGAAAGCCTTACGGCATAATAAATCAACCTAGATCCATTTAAACTCTAGATCTACCAACTATCGAGAGAGATCAAATCTCTTTTCATTGTAAAAAAGTTTGCACCTTAGAAAATTTGATCCTCTCACCACTTGGTAGATCCAGAATTAAATAGATTTAAGATTAATTAATTTTTCCTATTAAACAAAAATACATTTGAAATTATCTTGCAATAGCATTATTATTTTGAATATCAAGAATATTCTGCGCATTATTCTTTTTTGCTAATTAAAAATATTTAGTAACACAGAAAGCCTTAAAATAGATTATAAATTTCAATGACAAGAAGGCAAATTCTCCTAAGTGCGTCATAAGCAATATAGGTAGGTGGAAGATGTTGGTACGAAAAACCCTTCGTTATAAAGTTTAAAATGGTGAATCAAGATGTAAGTGTGCAATGTAACCAGTCATTCGCATTTAAGTTTTCAGCGTTTCGATTGAGTGAAGCCCAAATTTATCCGACTATGTATTGATTTATGTATCATCTGACTTTCAAAGAGTCGTGCATATGGGAGTGTGCGTTTCATCCGACTTTCAAAGAGTCGTGCATATGGGAGTGTGCGTAAAACGCACAAGTGCAAGAAGTCTCAACGAAACAGAAGGTAAGTTTTTCTAGTTAGTATATTAACAGGATTAACTTAGTAAATTAAGTTCTGTCATGGATAGGTGAGTAAGACACAGATTGACTCTGGGCCGACATTAAGGGGTGGAGACCAATTAAAAACACAGGGACGGAAAACTGTCTGGAGGGGCCCGGATGGCAAACGATATTTGTTAACACCGTTAACATCACTACTACTTTCACTCTACTCTCTGTCTCTCTCTGTTACGGCAAAAGCCAGGAAGGGAGGCGCTGTGGGGCACGCTTTTTGCTTTTGTATGTAGCCGTTGGAGAAGTGGATACCGGCTTTTGCTTTTGCTTCCTCGCCCCTCTATTTAAACCCTTCTACAGCCTACATTCTATATTTCTGAATCCCGTGACAGACGAGATGGTTTTCGGAATTCATATCGCACTCATGCTCTTTTTGGATTTGAATGTATTCAATTTCATTTTTCAAAACAGTTTTCCTTTCCTTTTTCTTCTCTGGACCTCATATTTTGTTTTTCCTGTTACGATGTGTTTCTATTTAATTCATGTGCGTTTCTGCTCTTCAATTTTAAATTCTCTCTTTATCTTTGTTTCTACCGATCTTGTTTTCTAAATGTTTCTCCGGGATGGGATGGGATGGGGTTTCTGGATTGTTTTTGCATTTGTTCCATTTTTTTGAGTTTTTCCAATATTTGAAACCCCACAGGCACACATTGAGTTTTTCCAATATTTGGAACCCCAGAAGCACATATTTGCAGCTGCTGGTATGGTATGCTATCAAATCGCTGAGAACCAAGCTAACGATCCTGGATTCATCGCTCAGTCAGCCTCCAGGTAAATAAGTTTCACTCCGCTCTATTTCATAGTAAGTTACATAGAAGGGTTTCTGGATTGTTTTGGTATTTGTTCCATTTTTTTGAGTTTTTCCAATATTTGAAACCCCACAGGCACACATTGAGTTTTTCCAATATTTGGAACCCCAGAAGCAGATATTTGCAGCTGCTGGTATGGTATGCTATCAAAGCTCTGAGAACCAAGCTAACGATCCTGGATTCATCGCTCAGTCAGCCTCCAGGTAAATAAGTTTCACTCCTCTTCATTTCATAGTAAGTTACATGGAAGGGTTGGGGAGGACTGAAGGTACAGGGTGCATAAATCTTTGTTTCCTTTCAGTGATTTCGTTTGCCGAAGCAGTGACATCGCCTTGTTCGATGATGGTGAAAACTATACTGCATGGGTTGATGTCTTAGCGGTTTTCACTACGAGTCTTCTGAGGGCACTGAAAAAGGTAGGTAGTCTGCCTCTTCTTTCTCCTGGGTTTGAACAGGAGTTGACAGAACATGTGTATAAGTTTCTTTCAATGCTACACTTGTTTTGTTTCACACACTAATAAATACTATCAATTAGATTTAGGTCTAACATAGCGGTTTAAACAACTCATGTGACACAGGACGATGCATGTTCGAATTAAATATTTTTACCCTTAGTTATACATGGGCAATCAATGTATAAAACACACCTCTTCGATATTTAAACATAGACAATAAATGTTTAAAGAATTAATTAGACAGTTGTTTTTCTGAACAGGGTTAATTAAATACTCCTGCGCATTTTTCGCTACTGGCGTTCATACTCTTTTTAGGGACTATACTCATCTTGATCAGTTAGTTATCTTATCTTAACAGGGTTAATGAGACACCTCTTTGATATTTAAACATAGACAATAAATGTTTAAAGAATTATTTAGATAGTTGTTTTTTTTAACAGGGTTGATTAGATACTCCACATTTTTTGCAACTGGAATTAGTGACCATATTCATCTTTTGCATGTTTCACTCCAGTGTTAATTATACCATAGTATCTTATCACCTAACAAGGCACATGTTAGTTAAGGGAATGACAATTTGGGTTTAAGGCACAACTATAAATTTTTAAGTAGACAAATTCAACTCAATCTTTTTATAGTTTTACTAGATTTCTAGAAAGGGAGATTGATTAGTTAGGTCCCAGATTGGAAATACGTTGACTGAACTATCTTATAGTATTACTTTACCTCTTTTTATTGGAGTCATCTAACGAGGTAGAGGAATTGCCCGAACGGCCAAAAGTGGCCGGAATCCGGGAAAAAAAATTTCAAAAAATCTTGTAGATACAATGTTTGAATCGTGTTTTTGATGGTGGAAATGGATTCAACACCATCAAAAATGTCCAGAACACTTAAATTTTGAAGTTTAACAACTATAACTTGGATTTACAAAAATCCTAGTCTGGATTTTCTCTAAATATAACCAGAATTTCTAAATATAACCAGAATTTCTATGACTTTCCAGGCAACTCCTCCGCCTCATTAGACTACATGCTTTTTATTTCATTTCACGTGAAGCAGTGAGTACTAGTCACTTAGGTGACTATATTCATTTGTTTCTATTTTTAAATAGTGTGAGTTATACCATAGTATCTCATCATCTAATTAGGCACATCTTACTTAAGTGATGGCACTTTGGGGTTTTAAGACAACCTGACCTATAAAAGTGGACAAAAGTTAACATTTTTATAGTTCATCAGATTTTTAGAAGGGAAGAATGATTGGTTTGGGCCTGGACTTGAAATACTTTGACTAGACTATTTTAAAATATTACTTTACATCTTTTTATTTCATTTCACGTGAAGTGTCACTTCATTTCATGTGAAATGTCACAAGAAGTTTTCTTTTCTTAGCCAAACCTAGAGGAAAATTTTGATTTACTTCAAACCTAAATGTAATAACTCAAATACAAGGGTAATTGTCCAGAGAAAAGGTTTACACAGATTGAAAAATTTCTAGTGCTCTTCTCTGATGCTGACAAAGTAACCTTAGGCTTAAAAGTTTTAATACATTGCATTGCCAGTAGTATTATACTATTAAAAGTTTTAATGCATTTCATTGTCAGTAGTATTGTACTATTGTTTATGACACTTTTGGAATTCTTTAATTTAGATCAGTTTTTCAATTTGTATGTGTTGAGAAATCAATGCAAGTAGATTAGGATTTGATTCCTTTTTCTTGATAATTACTTGTGAGTTATGTTGGCTTCTTTTACTTCTTTATTATCTTATCTTTCATCAAGCAATTACCATATTATATGTGTATGAAGATCACAAAAACACAAGACACAAGATGTAGGCACTATGCTAGGCAAAAGCCCTCTTGAGGGGAAAACCCAGTCAAAAATTATCTTCCTTCAATAGTTTCCTTTGAGACTCTTCAGCCTAGACATAGACCAAACCTTCCCTCCACACCAATTTAGCCCTTCCAGATCTTCGACCCTTTTGCAGCAACACTTCCACCCCAACAACTTTGACTATGCAACAACTTACGACATTAGGCAGCAACTGGGAACAACAACACTTGAAAGACTTCGATCTCCCAAACTAGGGCATTTCCTTTGAGACTCTTCAGCCTAGACATGGACCAAACCTTCCCTCCACACCAATTTAGCCCTTCCAGATCTTCGACCCTTTTACATCAACACTTCCACCCCAACAACTTCGACTATGCAACAAATTACGACATTAGGCAGCAACTGGCAACAACAACACTTGAAATACTTCGATCTCCCAAACTAGGGCACGAAAAGAGAGAGAGTACCACCAGAACTTCAATTTTCCTTTTCTCTTTGAACTTGATCCAACTCACTCTTCTTTTGACTTCCTTGACCTGCCTCACACTTTTTCCAGCTTCACTAGAGATATTGAACTTGCTTGAGATGAGGTCTCCTTCCTTTTATAGGCTTCGGGTGAGGTCGAATAGGTGTCCTTTAGGCTGACTTGATCTCCATTAGGCCGACTTGGTGTGGAGGTTACGTAAATCATATTTTACTCAATAATAAATCTTTTTACACGATTCCAAAGCCCAAGAAGGGTCTCTTTAATTGTACAATGACTTTATTAACTCAGAATAAGTCCTAGAAGTCCTCAATGGGGACTTTGACCTAAAGCATGATGACCCAAGCATGAAACCCATGCTTTAATAAGTCATAATAATAATAATAAAAATTCTTTTCTTTATTCTTTTGACAAGTAAATTACATGATGACTCAAATACATTAATGAAGACTGAACCTAGTTACATTCTTCAACACTCCCTTTTAACTAGGGAGGTATTCATAATATACAAATATAATGGAAGATCTCAAACTATATGAACAATGAAGAGTTTAGGCACCGTAATGCCATGGACTAGATTCCTGACCAGGGCAATCTATCCATTGGTCTCTCAACAGCTTAGGCACTGCAATGCCACAGACTAGATTCCTGACTAGGGCAATCTATCCAAGTGGGACTAAGGTGGACTCAAGCTTTCAGCCTCTCTAGGTACCATCAGGCTTACTTGCTAACCACCAACCTAGGGACCTAGGTGCATATCTGGGGTAGTAGCTGTATGACCAACGCCACCCTCCCTACTTTGGGACTTAGACATCAACACAAAGTGCCGGCCAGATGTCCTCCTGGCAATGCTTCACTTGCAAAGCCTCAACAAATCTCTCCCGATCAAATTGATTGGTAACCAACATGCTATCAAAACTTCGAGAGATTTACCTGTAAGAACACAACCCCAATTAGTAATACACTTTCAAATGTACATAATCAAATACAAACCTCCCAGGTCTTCTAGACAACTTGATGTTGCTTCTCAACTTTCCGTAGTAGGACTTACAGTTTTCCCAATGAATCTTGACAGAAGATTCCTCAACCATGCAACTTCTTTTCCTACTTCTCATGCAGCAACATATTTCATAAATCGATCCGACTTTTCTTATCTTAGCAGCCTTTCAAAATATATCCTCAAATTTTCTTCTCTCACTCATGGCCTTCACTAAAACTTACGACTGTTAGTCCTGGTTTAGTGCATGACACATGAAGTAGAGGACCATATCTGTCACTCCCTCTTAATTAGAGAGGATCTAATCATTCCTGTGCAAGGAATATTCTCAACCATCCTCTTATTATAAGGAGATTTCTTTCATCCATGCTCCTTCTCAATCTAGGGAGATTTCTTTCATTCAAGCTCCCTCTTAACCTAGTGAGATTTCATCCAGGTTTCCTCTTAACTTAGTGAGTTCTACTTCTTCTTTACGACATTGAAGAATCTTTCGTGGCTTCCATCCTTCTCATCAGAGTTATCATTACCATCACCATTCACATCATGCTTATCAGATCAACTTTTCTTTACGAACATCTTCATTATCTTGAAGATCACGTACCTACACAACTCAGATAGCAAGTACAACCAAATTTGTAGAAGCATGAAGTTAACCATTTCAAAATCATGGAAGCATTCAACTTTATATATATCAGATGCCCAAACTCACAAACAAGAGACACATAGGGACTTTATCATAAACCATAGACTACTTTATCATAACAACTTTAATTACATCTAGGGTTTCAATATTTCTTCCAAAGGTATGACATACCCTACTACAACATATAGCAAACCCTAGAAACAATTCAAACAAATATAGTTCTACAAAGTATCTAACAACTTTCAGAATTCATATGTTAGACTTCCCACTAGGATTTCATACAAACCCTAGATTTCATACATGCGATTTAGCAATCAAAACCAATCACAACTCAGTTAACAACATGACTAGCTTCCACTAGGGTTTGTTGCAAACCCTATATTTTCTCAATCAAACATCAGTCATAACTAGAACTTAGATTTCAACAATCTTACACAAATCTCAAATTAGCACATAGTCATTATATATAAGAGATTTGGACTTCTACTAAGGTTTAGTTACAAAACCTTAGAATTTACAAATACTATCATCCTAGAGAATCAACTTCAACTAGGGCTTAGTTCCAAACCCTAGGACTCATGACCATCAACAATTAGGTCAACTCATACATGTAGGATTCCATCATCATGCATAAGCATATCATAACATGTGTTAGTCAAACCCGACTACACAAATATCAATAAGAGTCAGACACATAACATACTAGGTTAGACTAGGGTTTGATCGGACAAACACACACATGCCAGGGATTTCATTTCTAATACATACTAAGGGTCTTGCTTATACACTCTACCAAACCCCTAATGATCTAAGGTTTCGATACAAGACATAACAAAGCCTAAATTAGCAATACTTCAAAGGTTCAGAATTTCAGACATCACCATGCAACCCTAACAAGTTAGGGTTTCCCTAACCACACCAAAACATCATCAAAGCATCAGTTAGTGACGTTAGACTTCATCAAATCATCAAACATTTTATTTCAACAATAACCCTAAGTAGGTTAGGGTTTCACACATGATTATCGACATACTCTTAAGTTAGGGTTTTCACAATGAACTTTTTTAGGGTTCCACAAGAGTAATCAAAGATATGAGGAGGGTAGATTTATCTAATGATGAATCACCCAATCAAGAATCTTTAAGATTCAGGGAAGTTAGAAAAAAAGATGTTAGTAATAGATTATCAAGAATTAATATGGAGAGAGCAAAACTTGTAATTCAAAACATACCTCTTGTTTCTTAACAAACCTTGTAATTCCAATGCTTTGTCTTGTGAAGCCTTCTTCCATGTTCCTGGAGTATTCGATAAGTCTTTTCTAGACAAAAATATGACTAGATGTGATTAGTATTTAATATAAACAAACTTAGATAAGTAAGGGAAACCAAATATAAAAGACAATACAAGGAGTAAGATACTTATCTTTGGAAGTTGGTAAGGGCTCCTTTCAAGCTTGAGGGATGCAAGGGTTAGAGTCCCTAAGAGTTCCTAGCAAATATGTCTTTGACTTCGGGTCCTTCCATCATGTTCTTCTTTGTTGAAACTTCTTTGGCAAAGTTTGATTAATCCCTATCCCTTCTTTCTTGATTTCTTTGTACACTTCTTCACTTTTCCTTTTACTAGATCCAAGACTTTTCGAGGATGAGATCTATCTTCTTCTTCCAAGGCTCAAGCATTGCAATTGAATGATTCTTCCAATTTGTTCTCTTCCTTTCTTGTCCTTGAAGATAGTAAGCTTCTTTCCTTATAAGGTCTCCTTATGTGATTCTTTAATCAACTTCTTGAGGTTCCTTAGATTAATTTCAATATATCCTTAAACTGGCTTTTCCTCCTTCTACACCTTAGCTCCATTCTCCAGTTTCAATGATGTTGATCCTAGACCTCTAATAGCATAACTTTTGTTGTCTCCCAATTCCACTGTATAAGAAGATGATTCCTTTGATAGAGTGTGAAGTTGTTTACTCTTCCCTAGATGCTTCACTGTCAATAATCCATGCATTATCATCATTAAGTGAACTTGTAAGTGTAGCCAAGAACCCTTGACTTTTGACCTTGTTGAATAAGTAGTGGAAGGTCCTTTTGATACTTGTAGTATTGAATCCCATTCTTATCATGGAGGGAGTAATCATTTTCCTTCAAGCCAACGAAGTGAGCTTTAATCTTTTTGACCTTGGCTCTGATACCATGTTGAGAAATCAATGCAAGTAGATTAGGGTTTGATTCCTCTTTCTTGATAATTACTTGTTAGTTATGTTTGTTTCTTTTACTTCTTTATTATCTTATATTTCATCAAACAATTGCCATATTATGTGTGTATGAAGATCACAAAAACACAAGACACAAGATTTAGGCACTATGCTAGGGCAAAATCCCTCTCGAGGGGGAAACCCAGTCAAAAATTCTCTTCCTTCAATAGTTTTCTTTGAGACTCTGTTAAAATTGGCAACTAGGGCCAAACTCCATGTTGGTCATCTTATTTATGGCTGCTGATATTTTTCTTGGATCCCTCTTATCGAGAGGTGTAGGATTGATCCAAAGATTATTTCATTCTGATTAGTATTCATGGAGTTATGAATTTATTTGTGTTATAAGACAATTTTTCAAGGTCGGCCAACAACCAAATAAACCCCTCATGTGCTCAACGTTTTAGTATAAAAAGAGATGACTTGAGAGTCATTTTACACACAATTTCTCTCTCGATTTCTCTCCACTTGTCTTGGGTTTTAGTGTGAGAGAAATCTAGGAGGAAGTAGCCCTAACACAGTCCTAAGGAGGATGATCTAGCTCTTAATGCAGTTATGGAGGAGAGATCTAAACGTTGCCCTATGGAGAAGCCCTAACGCAGCCCTATGGAGAAGAGCTAACACTGCCCTATGGAGAAGCCCTAACGCTGCCCTATGGAGAAGCCCTAACCCTGCCCTTTTGAGAAGCCCTAACATAACCTAAGAAGAGGTATATGCAGTCAAGAAGGCTAGCAATGTAAGCCCTCAACGCAAATTAGAAAATGGTCTCTACCCTAGATGGATGCCCTAGAACCTTAATGCAGTTTATGTAAGAATGAAACCTCTAACCGCAGCAAGAGAGGAAGGATATTAGACAGCGTGGAGGCCCGAGTTCCTCAATGGAGGCCGATTTAATTACTGGAGCAGTAGCCCATTTTTGGGTCACTTTGGTGGAGGCCTAGAGGCTCTCTTGGATGCTGCAGACTGCTCTTGAGGGCTGAAGGCATGAGGAACTGTTTCGTGGGGATAGAACCCTTGGAAAGGGCTACCGCTGCAAGGGATAGGCTTGCTGTAGCAAGCCGCAGTCCCTTATACACCTACAGGTCTACGTTAAGGATAACAAGGAGGGCGTAAGGGCTAGTTGTGACTGCTGGGGTATAACAAGCCAACATGTGGTTTAGGAATGGAGAAGGGGGATCATAGCCTTGGGATAGATGTTGTGAAGGCTATCCAAACAAATGTTAGAATACCCTTACCAATCCAACAATGTGGCAATCAAAGAATCCCCTAATAGTGAACTGATGTAAGTGCAACAACATGATATAATAAGGTGTGACAACATTGTAAAAAGGGTGCAGCACAGTGATGATGAACGCTGCAATAAGGTGCAGTATGAGGGACAATAAGTATGTAAGGGACAACAAGCATGCAAGGTACAACAAGCATGCAAGGGACAACAAGCAAGGTATAATAAGCATGCAAGGTACAACAAGCAAACAATGAGACAACAAGCATGGACAACATAGTTCAACCATGGCACATGGGACAATAGTGCAACATTAGGTGCAGTAGTCATGAGGTCCAACATTGTGATGATGGGTGCAGCATGGTGCAACATGAGATGCAACACGATGATAGGTGAAGGAGTCACCTTGGAGAATCAGTTGAAGCAACATGTCTTCAACTGATCTCATGTATCATCTTCTTAAGGATGATCTATGCTCTTATCTAAGATAAGTCAAAGTGTTGACTTCTATTGTAAATGTACTATCTCTCTCTCTCTGCTGAACTATTGAAGAACATATAAGAAGAATTGGTCAAGGGTTCCCCACATTGGGGCTTGTCCCTGGCTAGTGCCACATCTTGTGTCCTCTTGTCTTGGTTTGTCTTCTGCGATTTACATTTATGTTGTATCTGCAATTTACTTTAATGCTGATGTGATTGTTAATTTGGAAAAGATATTGAGCTAACTGTGAAAATTGAAATAAACTGCTCTAAGCATAGAACATACCTAAAATTAACATGGTATCAGAGTTGAGGTGAAGACAATGCCCAAGCAAGAGTGAAAGAGCAATCGCCGAAGACAATTGGGAAGGGACAAAAGGATCAATGGGTTCCTCATCCCTCTTCAAATTCGCCAAGGGTTAAGTCAAAGCAGAGAACATTATCAGAATGGCGCAGCGGAAGCTTCTGATGGCCTACCTACAGATCACTTCAATGGGAAGTCCGGATCTCAGGGTGGAAGGAAAGGCAGATGCCTTGTTTGCAATAAGTTCGACCATTATGCGAAGGAGTGTCCGAGGTATGGACACATCACTTGATGATGATAACAATCATTCCAGGGACATCTTCAATGATCGGAGGAATGATAGGTAATTCAGGTCATCAAGGAAACGACCGACTCTTCAGAGAAAGCAAGGAACCCTAGGTATGAAGAATCAAATATTGTTTCTAATAAGATAAAGAAGTGTTATCTTGTATTGGCCCTCTACTTCAGATTCTCTGGGAATCTGGCTTATTGATTGTAGTGCTTCAAGGTACTCCATTGGATTGAAGGGTGCTCTCTCGAATTTGGTAAGAGATGGAAACAATCGTGGGATTATACTTGGAGCTGATGCCACTTATCCGAAAAAGGGTGTAGGAAATGTTTACCCCTCAATTGAATGAGGGTAACTCGATTCATTTACAAAATCTCTTTTATGTACCTAATTGCAAGAACCTGGTGTCAAAGGTTTCAGGGTGGCATTCATCGATGGAAAGGTACGTGTCTAAAAATAGAATTTTCAAAGATGCTTTTACTCATGGGTTCTGGGTTGGCAAATTGTATCAAGTTGTAGGATGGTCCATTGGGGACCATGTCAATTGACACATCTCATCTATAGCATCAGAGGTCTATTATGGGGTCATACCCGATGTGAGTCAGATGGTGATAGGGATGCCTGAATTCAAGAAGAGCATGAAGGTACATGTCTGAGATGTACTGAAGGAAAATCTTACAAGGGGACCATTCCCCTCATGTAGCAGGTCCACAGGTTTGGAAAAACCTGAGGGGTTTGAGATTCATGATCGAGAATCTCATGTGTGCAAGTGAAAGAAAGCCCTCTATGGCTTGAAGCAAAACACCCCGGGCTTAGTATGAGAGGATTGATAGCTGTGTGATGAAGCTGAGATTCACTAGAAGTGAAGCCGATCCAAACCAGTGCTCGAAGGTTGTGGATGATAGACCTCTCATACCAGCACCTTCTGAGGACGACCTATTTCTAACATGTGTAGACCCTCTCATTTGCAGAAGTAAGAGGGAGTTGGATTTCGGATGTGGAATGGTAAACTGCAAGCCCATGACTACCTCGAGGATCTTAACTTTCAAAAGTTATATGGTAGTGATGCCGGACCAAATTTGGGAAATGCCTCTAAGTTTCATAAACTCATTCGCGTTGATGTTCTTGGTGAACTTCTGTCCAGACATATGTTTTGCAGTTAGCATGATGAGCTAATATATGGTGGAGCCTCACTTGATTGGTGCTAAGAATCTTCTGAGATATCTTCGGGGCACAATCTCTCGTGGATTAGGATACACTGTTGGAAGTATGAAGCGACATGATTATTCGAATGCTAACTAGGCAGGCAGTGTGGAGGATCTCAAGAGCACTTCTAAGTGCTGATTCTCTTTGGGTTCTACTCGATATCTTGTATGAGCAGGAGGCAGAAGACGGTTGCTTTGAGCACCGCTAGGACTGAATACATAGCCATGAGTATGACCTCGTGTGAAGCTGCTTGGTTGCAGGAGCTCTTCAGTGAGCTGTTTGTACACATGATGGATACCACGGAGATCTTCTGTGTCAACCAGGGGGATTCGATTGTTGAGGAATCCTGTATTCTATGATTGCTCCAGTAGATAGACATCAGATACTACCTTATCAGGGATATGGTACGTCAATGAGCGAGGAGGCTCCATCGCATTGAGATTGATGTACAGGTCGTAGACATTTTGTCAAAGCCCCAGGGAAAGGTGAAATTTGTGGCTTTCCCGAACGACTTGGTATCATTGATGTTGCATACATTGAGCTCTGGGAGCTCTGGGGGGCTTCAGGTACCACTGGAGCAACATGCGACCATCGGGCGACTCACCCTCCCTTAATGGTGCGCTATGTATAGGGTGAATGGCTCAACCTTCCCCTGTGATACCCCAAGGTGACTTAGGGACAGGATGATTGGTTCTCCTATCGAGGCATCCTACGCATGCAGTCTGGGACTCATGGGAAGTACCTCTTATCTGGTCAATGAGCAGGGAATTGGGGTTAGGGACCATAGTAGCACTATCGATGGCCGCAACGTTGTATCTACTGTACTCTCTATGCTAGGATGACCTCCATTGATCTGGGATCAGTATGAGTGGTTTGGGACACTCTCTTGTGATATTGATCCGGGATCAATAAAATTGACTTTGGATCAGTAGAGAATGGTATGAGACATTCTCGATCAATTCTTTTTCTTCATGGTTCAGCAAAGCAGAGCTCAGCAGAGTAGAGCAGTGTAGGGCACTGATGGCAGAGATAGTACAGTCGGACATATGGATCAGCGGATGGAGTTCTCCCTAGTTGAGAGGGAGTGTTAAAATTGGCAACTAGGGCCAAACTCCATGTGGATCATCTTATTTATGGCAGCTGATATTTTTCTTGGATCCCTCTCATCGAGAGGTGTACGATTGATCCAAAGATCATCTGATTCCGATAAGTATTCATGGAGTTATGAATTTATTTGTGTTATAAGACAATTCGTCAAGGTCGGCTAGCAACCAAATAAACCCCTCATGTGCTCAATGTTTTAGTATAAAAGGTGATGACTTGAGAGTCATTTTACACACAACTTCTCTCTCTATTTCTCTCCACTTGTCTTGGGTTTTAGTGTGAGAGAAATCTAGGAGGAAGTAGCCCTAACGCAGTCCTAAGGAGGATGATCTAGCTCTCAAGGCAGTTATGGAGGAGAGATCTAAACGCTGCCCTATGGAGAAGCCCTAACGCTGCCCTATGGTGAAGAGCAAACACTGCCCTATGGAGAAGCCCTAATGCTGCCCTATGGAGAAGAGCTAATGCTGCCCTATGGAGAAGCCCTAATGATGCCCTTTGGAGAAGCCCTAACATAACCTATGAAGAGGGATACGCAGTCAAGAAGGGCAACAATGTAAGCCCTTAATGCAAATTAGAGAAGGGTCTCTACCCTAGATGGATGCCCTAGAACCTTAATGCAGTCTATGGAAGAATGAAAGCTCTAACCGCAGTAAGAGAGGAAGGATCTTAGACAACGTGGAGGAGGCTCGAGTTCCTCAATGGAGGCCGAGTTAATTACTGGAGCAGTAGCCCGTTTTTGGGTCACTTTGGTGGAGGTCTAGAGGCTGTCTTAGATGTTGCAGACTGCTCTTGAGGGCTGAAGGCATGAGGAACTGTTTCGTGGGGATAGAACCCTTGGAAAGGGTTGCTGCTGCAAGGGATAGGCTTGCTGTAGGCTGTAGCAAGCCGTAGTCCCTTATACACCTATAGGTCTACGTTAAGGATAACAAGGAGGGCGTAAGGGCTAGTTGTGACTGCTGGGGTAGAAAAAGCCAATGTGTGGTTTAGGAATGCTGGAGAAGGGTGATCATTGCCTTGGGACAGATGTTGTGAACACTGTCCAAACAACTGTTAGAATAGTCCAACTATGTGTCAATCAGAGAATCCCCTAACAGTGAACTGATGTAAGTTCAACAACATGATATAATAAGGTGTGACAACATTGTAATAAGGGTGCAGCACAATGATGATGAATGCTGCAATAAGGTGCAGCATGAGGGATAACAAGCATGTAAGGGACAACAAGCATGCAAGGGACAACGACCATGCAAGGTATAGCAAGCATGCAAGGGACAACAAGTAAGGTACAACAAGCATGCAAGGTACAGCAAGCAAACAATGGGACAACAAGCATGGACAACATGGTTCAACCATGGCACATGGGACAGTAGTGCAGTAGTCATGAGGTCCAACATTGTGATGATGGGTGCAACATGGTGCAACACGGTGAGGTGCAACATGATGATGAGATGCAACACAATGATAGGTGAAAGAGTTACCTTGCAGAATCAGTTGAAGCAGCATGTCTTCAACTGATCTCATGTATCATCTTCTTAGAGACGATCTATGCTCTTACCTAAGATAAGTCAAAGTGTTGAATTTTGTTGTAAATGTACTATCTCTCTCTTTCTCTCTACTGAACTATTGAAGAACATATAAGAAGAATTGATCAAGGGTTTCCCCACATTGGGGCTTATCCCTGGCTAGTGCCACATCATGTGTCCTCTTGTCTTGGCTTGTGTTCAGCAATTTATGTTTATGTTCTATCTGCAGTTTACTTTAATGCTGATGTGATTGCTACTCTGGAAAAGATATTGAGCTAACTGTGAAAATTGAAATAAATTGCTCTAAGCATAGAACATACTTAAAATTAACACTCTTCAACCTAGACATAGACCAAACCTTCCCTCCACACCAAGTTAGCCCTTCCAAATCTTCGACCCTTTAGCAACAACACTTCCACCCCAGCAACTTCGACTATGCAACAACTTACGACATCGGGCAAGAATTGGAAACAACAACACTTGAAAGACTTCGATTTCCCAAACTAGAGCACGAAAGATAGAGAGAGTACCACCAAAACTTTGATTTTCCTTTTCTCTTTGACCTTGACCCTCAACTCTCACTTCTTTTGACTTCCTTGACCTACTTCGCACTTTTTCCAGCTTCAGTAGAGATATTGAACTTGCTTGAGATGAGATGCTCCAAATGAATTCGATCTCCTTCCTTTGATAGGCTCTAGGTGAGGTCGAATAGGTGTCCTTTAGGCCGACTTGGTGTGGAGGTTACATAAATCATATTTTACTTAATAATAAATCTTCTTACACGATTCCAAAGCCCAAGAAGGGTCTCTTTAATTGTACAATGACTATATTAACTCAGACTAAATCTTAGAAGTCCTCAATGGGGACTTAGACCTAAAATATGATGACCCAAGCATGAAACCCATGCTTTAATAAGTCATAATAATAATAATAGAAATTCTTTTCTTTCTTCTTTTGACAAGTACATTACATGATGACCGAATCTAGTTACATTCTTCAACAGTTTGTACCTACTACCTACAATTAGGCACAATCAAGTATTAGGAGGCCATTTTTGCCTGTTTCATTAAGATTTACGATATCAACCTCAAATCAACAAACTGGTAACTCAGATCTGTAACAGGTGCATTTTTAATTAATCATATCTTGCAATAGGTATATCTTTAATTCATCGCATCTTGGAAATCTGAAGTAAATATTCTCTGTATCAGCAAAAATAATTGCAGTTTTGTGACTTCAATCTACCAATTTTGATCATAAGGAACCTTCAGAGAAATACTTGAATTTGAGAATCTCATTTAAAAACTAGCAAACCTGATAAAGAAAGAAAAATCTTTCAGACAGTATGCCAAACTCTTCTAATCTAACCTCATTCATCGAATGGTGTAGTAATTGGAAAGGCCATTTTTGCCTGTTTCATAAAGATTTACAATATCAACCTCAAATCAACAAACTGGTAACTCAGATCCGTAGCAGGTATATCTTTAATTAATCATATCTTGCAACAGGTATATCTTTAATTCAACACATCTTGCAAATCTGAAGTAAATATTCTCTGTATCAGCAAAAATAATTGCAGTTTTGTGACTTCAATTTACCAATTTTAATGAGGAACCTTCGGAGACAGCAATAACTACTTGAATTTGAAAGTCTCCTTTAAAAACTAGCAAACCTGAAAATAATGAGAAAAAGCTTCCAGACAGTATGCCAAACTCTTCTAATCTAACCTCATTCATTGAATGGTGTGATATTTTGAAAGGTCATAAGAATATGGAAAGAGGAATACCAACGTGGCAAAACAATCTTACCAACACTTAGAATCCTACAAATTCAAATCTTAAAACCAAGGGAGCAATCAGCAAACATATTTTTCATACCATCAATATGCTCATATTGGTTGCCATGGATGAAGATCATTCTTCTATTAATCAGAGAAGCAGCAAGTATATTTCTGAGAAATATCAGATTGACTTCACATTCCCCTAAAAGTCTATGGGGGCATGGAGATCAAGCATCATGACTACTGTCCACTCGCACCACTGGAAGAAAATTGCTAAGAAAGCGACAAAAGGGACTTCCACTATCTCCAACACTCGATGATAGCTAAAATACCCAAGTTCATCAGCTAGCAGGGAGACAACAAGCAAGTGATAACTGATGGCACTGATGGCCTTCTTCTTGGACCTCCACCTCCTTAGATAATTAAGGCTTAGTTTATTTTTTGACTTCACTAAACAAAATTCCCAGAATCAAAGCTGCCATGCAAGGTCATGTTGACCACTTTCCAAATTAGAACACGAGTTCATCAAAATAGCTCCCCATGCCCCAAGAGTTAATGGCTTATCCTTATCCACTCAGTCTTAACTATGGTGACAAGCAACATTCTGCTTATGCCAAAAATAGTAAACCGACAATACCAAAACCTTTATAAAAATAACTTGCACTATCTACCAGTGGGGCCAATGTGCCCAATCTGAAAGAATTTTTGCTGAAAAAAATCACATCTCATCACCTAAGTCATGATTTGGAGGAGCCCTCAACTGTGTTAATGAAAATGCTAGCTTCCACAACAACACATTATCAAAACCTTGTTATGCAAATATTCTTATAAGGTGAAAATGAGATTTGAAAGCTGTTGCAAATCACTCCCAGAAAAGCACCTAAACGCAAGTCAACTGAAGCGTCCTCCTAAAAAGAGATGAAAACAGTGTTACATCTCCATGCAGCATGGACATCTTGATAAAGCATCTGTTAGTTCATTACAACTGGCCTGAGATCACACAAAGCACTTCTGGAACAAGATGCTAAAAATAGGTTCCATGTACGCCCTTCACTAGAAGATATATGCTGAGATTAACTCTTACACAATGCATTGTCTGGACATTAGAACAGAGGGAAATATCCTTAACAAAACACCTAAACAATGTACTTTAATCAATATCCAAAATCTCTATGAAAGCAAAAGAAAGCGTTGTTTAGAATCTAGATAGGGTACATAATTAAGGGCTTAATTTAGAAAATTTAAGGTTCTGAAAGCACTATAACTTGCTTGGCAAGCAAGTGCCTGTGGAAATTTCATGCACTTGGGCAATTAAGGCAAAACTTAACTTTCACCTTCTTACTAGAGGATTTCTCGCATAGTAGCCTTAGAATTTCAGCCTTTATGACTGTTGTAAAATAAAGTGTGAAACAACATTGGAATGATAAAAAACGTTTACCTCAAACCAGCCCCAAACTTTCCAACAAATTCAAGGAGAAAATACACCAAACAAAGAAATAAGTTTCAGCCCCATCGAGGGCAATTTATGAGCCAATAATCTGATCTGAAATTGCACTTTTACAGCAGTAATTACTGCAGTATAACAACTGTAAAATCAATCCCCTATATTCTTCCTTTGACGTTAACTCGCTTGACAATTTTCCTTTAAATTTACTTATGTCCAATTAGCAAGACATAAATGGCTATATTTAGCAAAGCATAAAAAATACATATAGCTGAAATTCAAATCGAAAAATGGCGCAAGATGTAGACACCTGGAAACTTCACATATAAGGTCAAGATAAAGCACAAGTACATAGTATATCCTTATTTCAAGGCTAGTATAAAAACTCCAGCATGCCCTAGCTATGGTAATTCATCAAACCCTAGCTCATCCAAGAAGATTCAAATGGAAGACGCCTCCAACACAACCTCCAAAGCAAGACACCCTCTTGTTCTCTTCTTATTAAAAAATCCACCCTAGGGTTTTCTCTCAAAAATATCATCTCCAATCTCTAAGGGATAAACCTTAACTCGAAAACTCCAGGAAGACCGATAAACCTGAGTGCCTTAGGAGAGACATAGAATACAAGTACAAGTCAAGACTTTAGAGAGAGAGAGAGAGAGTGCACATTCTTTTCTCTTAGTCCTATCTCATCACAAGAGTGAATACACGTGAGTGAATGAATATATGTGATCATTATTTCTAAAGTCTCCTCCACAAGAGAAAACCCTAGTCATTATTTGTATTTCCCTTTTGTTGCTTCTCTTAAGGTTTCCTTATGAATTCATGAACCTTGCGAATCTCTCAAAGAAGAGAAATACAAAGGGAGATACAAGTGATGATGAATAGAAAGAGTCTCTTCTTCCTCTAATTATATGAGAGGTAAGGGAGGCCAATAATATAATGTGGGCACTAGCCCTTACAAGCAACTGCCAATGAGCACTTGTAGACCAACACAATTGAGATGCTACACTCCAAGGTACATGTGTCATGATTCAAGGTGTTGTCATACATAATACTAGCTCCAAGGTGATGTAGCTACAGAAAGCAAGTTTGCATCACTCCATCACAAGCCTTCATGAACTCCATTGATCTTCCTAGGAAATTTACTCCATTGGGTCAACTGTCCTTGCATGAACACTCTTGAAGCCCCAAGTGTCCTCTAACCATCTCCAATCCTTTGAATGGGAAACCAATTTGCCACATGTCAATCGAGGCTTGAAGCACTCCTCCATGATGCACAATGCTCCACATCCCCTGAAAGGGACTCTCTAAACAAGTGGCTACACCATGAGGCCTCAATGAAGGGTGTCCACCAGTCTATTGAGAGATCTCCAATGCCAAGGGGAAGAACAACAATCTTGAAATTAATTGAGGTTAAGCATCCACTAAGAAAGCTATCTCAATTTTGCATATCATGGACCATCTCTCATTTTATAATCTATCTCGAACCACCCAAGGGATGAGCATACACGATGTACCCCAAATCTCATGAAGCACCCACAAACATGAAGTAAATACTTTTGCAGTAAATTGAAAATGTAACACACTCGTTAGGAGGAAAGTGTTTACACTGAATCTTGTCAACTCCCTCTGCTGCTCTGCCAAACCTATTGTCTGGACTCTGCATATTGGTATTGGCTATGTTCGTAGAATTATTCACTGTCTTTGGCAACAATACTGTCAACCTAGGTGGAATCTCGTTGAACCAATTGCTGGAATGGCTCTAAAATGGAAATGCACATTCCCTAGAAATTCTATTGTTGGTTGCCCACTGAAATTAAAGATTTTTCCCTATACATTGCTTAGAAAATTCTGAAACTTCAACTGCAGGCTCTCCTCCAAATACCCATAAAAACCCAGGAAGGGTTTGGGCTAGTTCTGGGTGACAAGAAAACCCTCCAAGAGGTGTGAGTGACTTTATGGCTACTTGTAAGAATTGTTGCTAAAGCCCCAAATCCAACTTTGAATGGGTCCTCCATAAACCCATCCTTTTCAGCGCTTGGCTCCTTGAACTCTTGTCTTCTTTTACCTTGTCAAGTAGCCTCTACACACTTCCAAAAGAAGATAAATTCGACCTACAAAATTGTTGCACTCTAGCCTTGCAAAATCACCACCAAAACTCTGACACCAAATAGAAAAATTCACCTGCAATTAGCCGACTCCTCCATCCCACTATATCTGAACCCAAAATGTGCCACATGAACTACCTTGTGCCCAGGAAGTGTGTAGAACTTGATGTCTTGCTGCAATGTAGCCCTGTAGGTGCCCAGAAGTAAACTCCCCTTTGTCCCAACAAGGGTGACACTCGAAGTTCTCCGAAGAATGCGGTGGAATTTCGCATGAAATCCCTGTGCTGAACAACACTCTTAACTCTTGTGCTAAACAATTCCAAGAGAGGTAGAATTGTGTAAATGAGATAGTCAAAGGATAGTGAGAAATTCGTCTTTGCTTCCTTAAGTAGTCCAACCCTCTTAGCCTCCCTTGGTCATCCCCACAATCCACTAATCTGATCCTTCTCCCTTTGTGGTGCGAATGTCTCCCTTGGTGGCCCCCACAATCCACTAATTTGACCCTTCTCCCTTGGTGTTTCAAATGGTCTCCCTTGGTGGCCCCCACACTCCACTAAAGATTTGATTTTTCTCTCTCCTAGTGCGCAGTGCCTCCTTTTGCCTCCAAAAATCATGTGGGGCCTACTCTACCCACTTTTTCTAAGTCACTAGGAGTTGCCAAAATCCCTCTCTAATGCTAAAATTGTAAAATTGTGCTACACTTGAGCAAATTATGATATTGGGGATATCACAATCCTCCCACCAAAATTTGCTTGTCTTTAAGCAACTGCAATGGTGGGTGTTATAATACCTGCTCACCCTCCCATGTACCATCTTCCTGAGGTAAGTCTCTGCATTTGACCAAGAACTCCCTGAAGACCCTGTTCCTAAGCTTCCTCTCTCTCACCTTCAAAATCGCTTCTGGGACCAGTACTAGATGTCCCTCCTCATCTACTATTCCTCTATTGAAGCTGTCACCTGCTGTCCCAATGCCTTCTTCAGGCAAGACACATGGAACACATTATGCACTTTGCTCCCTGCTTGGAGCTCCAACTCATATGCCACCTTTCCTACATGCCTAGTCACCCTGCTTGTATTGTCCATAACGAGGTTTGAGTTTTTCAACCCCCTTTTGCTTGAGAGTTGATTGCCTGTATCGTTGTAGGCGCAAATAGACGATGTCCTCGAGCTCAAATTGACTCTCAACTCAGTGGCGATCTGCATAAATCTTCTGTTGATTCTGTGCAGTCTGCAAAGTGTCCTTGAGAGCCTTAAGTATCTCTTGGCTCTCTTGGATCCAATCTTTGGACCTTGGGGCCTTGCTATATCCAAACACCATGTCAGCAAAAGGTAAAGTGTCATAACCATAAAGAGCTCGAAAAGGGGGCATACCAATGGACATGTGATAGGTGGTGTTGTAGCAGTACTCCCCAAGATGTAGCCACTTCATGCATGCTCGTTGTTGCCTTGTCACATAATTCCTCAAGTAGCCCTCCAACCATTTGTTCACCACCTATCTTTACTTGTTTGTCTGAGGGTGGTAGCTAGTGCTGGGAGTGAGTTTTGTGCCCACCAGTCTCAAGAGCTCCTGCCAAAATCCCACAAGAATTTGTTGTCCCAATCACTAATGGTTTTGTGGAGACCATGGGGTTTGAACACCTCCCTGAAGAACAACTCGGCTACATGTGAAGATGAATACCGAGGGGGAATAACAAAGAAATGGGAAAACTTCGTCAACTGGTCCACCACCACATAGATGAAATCTCGTCCTTGAAAAACTAGGAGCCATGTGATGAAGTCCATGGAGATACTCTCCCACTTCCGCTCTGGAATAGGTAGAGGCTGAAGTAATCCTATCGGGTGTGTGTGCTCTACCCTATTCCTCTGGCACGTGCTGCACTCTTACACATATCGTAGCACGTTCTTCTTGAGGCCCCTCCATGTAAAACACTTTCTGACTGCCCTGTAAGTCTTCAGGAATCCTAGATGCCTTGCTAATAGTGAATCATGTTCTGTCTTTAGGACCTTCTCCCGAAGCTGAGAACTAGGAACCAAATAAATCTGGTTCTTGTAGTAAATGATGTCATCCATGACCCTGCACCTGTTGTCTTGAAAGGCCATATCTTGTGCAACATCCATGAGAGAGAGTGTTGGGGGTCTCTTAGAAAGTGCATCAACCACCACGTTATGCTTTCCCCAGACATACTCAATCTCAAAATTGTAGTCATGGATCTTACTGACCCGCTTCTATTGCTTGCCATTAAGTCCCTTCTACTCTAAGAAGAATTGTAGACTGTTGTGATCAGTCGTCACCTTGAACTGATTCCCTACCAGATATTGCCTAAACTTGGCCAATGCGTGCATGATGGCCAACATCTCCTTTCACCGATGGAGTACAACCTCTCGTAATCCCAGAGTCTTTGACTCTCATAAGTTATAGGGTGTCCTCCCTACATCAATACTGCTTTTGTAGCCCACCCAAAAGTGGGTACCCCTTTGGAGAGCTTTTTCTTCTGACACATTTTTCTTCAGCCGACAGCGACAGCCCTTGACAGCCACTTGATAGCTTTGATGTGCTACTCTATCACCGTCACCTGAACCAACCATATGTCCCCTTGCCCTGTTTGAAGGTGGGCCAACCAATCCTAAAGGTATGATTTTTCATTATGTAATTGGTTGCATATGCGTTTTTTTCTTGGGCACACTTGGATATGGATTACTGGTGACTTGGAAGGAGGAAGGGCTTTGATTGTAGTCTTGCTCCCTTGCCTTAACTCGGGGGTTAATCCTGAATCCTAGTCCCGTGGGATCTCCTTTATTAGCTAGTAGCTTTAGGAAGGGCACTACATGGGAAACCCTGATTTTGGTTGTGTGGTCCCGCTTCCCGATACCATATGTCTCACTCCCCTTCGCTCATTACAATACCTTTTCACATTTTCCCCATTTGGGTTCACATTTGTCCATTTGGTCCACAAGGTGTTAGCATGCCCTTCCCCTTCTCCACACATTAGGTCGGGTCTAGGAATGATGCCACGAGAGGTTGATGCAATAAAAAAAGGGGATTAAAGGCATAAATGGCCGCAAGTAAGAAACAATAAGACCTTTGGGGGTTGGGATCCCATATAAGGAAACCAAACCCAAATGGAAACCACCTGTAATCCTGCATAAGATCCAATGCTTCCCTTAGGCTTCCAGTACAACCAATCATTAAAATAATCGGGTAAAAAGCTTACAAATCATGGATAACAACGTGGGCATTTCATAATGGCATGCCCTTCCGTAGTGGGCTTTGGCATGTGGCTGTGCCTCCAAGCTCCAAAGGGGGTTAGCCAAGTACCTTATTAGGTGGTTTCAACCCTTAAACGAGATAATATGCCCAAAGTACATCCCTCTAATGGCGGTGGCAAGTGACATATAAGTTGAATGGAATAGGGAGTGAGAGGGGCAATCCTGGGCCACATAGTGGGGCATAGGGGTAGCTAGATAAGGGGAAGCCCACACCTAGGCATGTAATGTATAGGAGGGAGCAATCGTGGTACATGAGGTGCCCTAACCTTGATTTTTCCACCCTTCATATACCATTTGCCTTTTATGAATTTTCTTTAATTAACTGCTCCACGCTCAAAGGACAAGAACATGATATGTAAGATATAGCAATGATTACCCCCTTTAAGGTAGGGAGGTTCATTGCCCTCCAAGGGTTGGGACAATCATGGGTTCCTGAATGATAGAGGAGGCTCATCTAGGGCCTATGGAACCAGGGTGATGGCCAATGATTGGGGTAGAGGTCATATAATGGCTTTTGCCTACATGCTAATTATTTTTGTCCCGACCATCTTTTGCATTTTGTGGTACAATTTCCTGTTAAATGTGGCCATTTATGCTTTTCACTTTTTCTTTTAATTGCTTCAACCTTCGGGGCATCATTCTAGGCTTGACCCAAGGTTGGGGCAAGGGGATAGGGAGGCTAGCCCTATGTGGACCTTGGTGGGAGAAAAGATGAATGGGGGTATAATGAGTGGAAAGGGAGTAATATGTGCGGATAAAGGAGTGGGACCACGCACCCAAAGTTGGGGTTTCCCAAGTAGTACCACCCTAGAACTGAATGATCAATAACGCAGATTCCACGGGATTAAGATCCAAGAGTAACAACCAAAAGAGATCAAGAGGACAGGGGCACAAACCAAGCCCACTCTTTCTGCCAAATCCCACCATCAATCCAGACCCAAAAATATCCATGATAAGTAAACCCAACACTCAATTATGAAATGACAAGACATACCTTTAGGTTCAGGAGGCCCACCTTCAAATATACGATCAATATAGGTGGGTGAGGGACCACATGGTTGGCTGAGGTGACAAAGAAATGGCACAACGAGCTAGTAGGAGGCATCAAGGGGCTGCCAGCTGAGGCTCATCATGGAGAAAAATTTCTCTTGGGGATATCACCCACGAAGTGGTGGGTAACATCTGGCTCCAACTGGGACGTGATCTCTCTTGAAGTGGACGAGGCTGCTCGAATGAGAGGTCACAGGAACTCCAACAATCTCTTGGTCACCGTAGACCTGTTATCTGCACATGTCAAAGATCGAAGCCATGGGGCAACATGTATTTCACGGTATCTGATGATCACCCATACTTAATGTTAGCTCATTAACAT
>APFE030537282.1:52205-62616 GCA_000404065.3 Pinus taeda | reverse complement strand
GGGCAGTCGTGGGCAGTCGGGACTCGGGGGCGAAAAAACGAAAGGTAAAACCAAAAAAACGAAACCCGCGTTTATAACATAAACCCTCCCGCGATATTTACCAATATATCGCGCTAAATTTTAAAATATCGCCGATTTCTCGCCAATCTCGCGCGATTTTCAAAACTTGAATTTATCGCGATTTTTTATTGGCGATATTTCGGCTGGATTAAAATATCGCGATATTTGAAAATATCGCCGATATTTCGGCGATAATATCTTCACTGCTTCAAATGATGAAAGCTTCTCGAGATGAATAAATCTCTAGGACATTTCATTCATATAACGTTGGCCCATACATTAAATTAGCTAAAACATGCTCAATTCCACATTTCAATAATGCAGCGACTAGCCCTAATTTTAGTAGTGTGCAACAACAAGAATAATAGCATTAAAATTTACTTACAACATTATAGAGTATATCCAATCAATATTTCGTTTGCTCAATAAAGCTCCAAGACAAGAGAAATAGCCCAAATCCATACATCAAAATTCATCCATCTCCAAAAATATACACCAAGGAAAAAAATTGCGAAATTCTCTATGATTAGAGAGATCCCAAGTCAAGTGATGATACAAATGAGTATACTTAACACCAATATATAGCCTCTTAAGGAGTTCGAATTAGCTTATGGGCTCACATTAGCCCCTAATGATAAAATAATGTGCAAATATAACCCCTATTGGTGACAAGCCCACCAAACTAGCTCATAAGTGTAAAAATAGAACATGAAGGTGTTTGTTAGGGATGTGCCGAAGAAAAACATACAAGGGGACCATTCCCCTCAAGTGATAGCAAGACTATCGACATTTTGCAATTGGTTCATTCTGATCTATCTAGTATGTTGCCCGTGACATCTTTGGGAGGATATTTATATTATGCTATCTTTGTGGATGACTTCTCTCGCAAAACTCGGATTTATTTCTTGAAGAAGAAGGACGAAGTGTTCACATGGTTCCGCTCTTTCAAAGCCTTGGTTGAAAATCAAACAAGGAAGAAGATCAAAATATTGAGGACCGATAATGGAACCAAATATGAATCAAATGAGTTCAATGACTATTGTATAGAAGCTGGCATTAAGATGGAGACTACTATCGCATATACTCCCAAGCAAAATGGAGTTGCTGAAAGGAAGAATCGTTCCATTATAGAAGCCACCCGTGCTATGCTTCATGATCAAGGTCTTTCAAAGTTCTTATTGGCAGAAGCTACGAACACTGTTGTGTATGTTCAAAATAGATACACTCATCCAGCCTTGGATTCCAAAACTCTCGAAGAAGTTTTTCACTGGTAAGAAACCTGATGTTTCTCACTTTAGAATTTTTGGTAGCCCCGTGTATTTTTATGTGCTGAAAGAAAAGAGAAGCAAATTGGATGCAATTGGGAAGAAAGGAACATTTGTGGGGCACAGTGAAATTTCAAAGGCATATAGACTTTCTGTGCCTGGTCAAAGAGATGTGGAGAGAGGTCATGATGTCACCTTCGATGAAGATGTTGCCCTTGGGAAGATTAGGTATCTTTCTATTCCAAGGAAGGACAAAGAAACAGACATAGGAAACTAGGGAGAACTTCAAGATGAGCCGATGCCCGATGTTGAAGGACCAATGGACCCCATTGATCCACCTCCTCTTGAGCCCTCCTCCTAAAAAAGGAGACCCTCATGGCTTAGGGAAACTAACAAAGATGTCGAGAGACATATTGCATCAAGAGGGACATTTCGTGAAAGTGAGAAGCCGAATAGGTACCAAGGGTACTTAACTACCATGAGCACCATCATTCAAACTGAGCCATGCACATTCGAAGAAGCTGTGAAGCACCAAGTATGGAAGGATCCTATGAACGAAGAGTATGAGTCGATTATGAAGAATGATGTCTGAGATGTGGTCCATAGACCCAAGGACAAATCTATTGTCACCTCTAAATGGCTCTACAAGATCAAGCATGGAGCTGATGGAAGTGCTGAAAAGTTCAAGGCCAGGTTTGTTGCTTGAGGCTTCTCTCAAAAGGAAGGTGTGGACTATGATGAGATATTTGCACCAGTTGTCCGATATACCACCATTTGTTCGATTATAGCCCTTGTTGCCTTGTAATGATTCTAGGACTGATGCATTATTTCCTAGGGTTGGAGGTCTGGCAAAAGCCAGGTGAGATTTTCCTTTCTCAAGGAAAATACATTGTGAGGCTACTTGAAAGATTTGGGATGGTGGATTGTAAGTCCATAACTACTTCGATGGAACTCAACTTCAAGATGCTATGTGGAAGTGTTGCTGGGCCCGATTTGGGAAATCCTTCTGAGTATCGTCAACTCGTGGGGTTCCTGATGTTCTTAGTGAACTTTCGTCCGGACATATGCTTTGCAATGAATACATTGAGTCAATTTATGGTCAGCGTCATCACATACATTGGATTGTTGCCAAGAATCTTCTGAGATATCTTTAGGGCACAATCACCTATGGACTGAGATACATTGCCGAGAATTTGAGGCTCCATGGTTATTCTGATGCTGAGTAGGCTGGTAGTCTGGTGGACCATAAGAGCACATCGGGATACCACCGTGATCTTCTGCGACAACCAAAGTGGGATCGTCTTTTTGAGAATCTCGTGTTTCATGACCGCTCCAAGCATATTGATATCAGGTGCCACTTTATCTGGGATATGGTAGAACGGGGAGCAATAAGGCTCCATCACATTGGGACTGATGATCAGGTCATAAATATTCCTATGAAGCCCCTGAGGAAGGTCAATTTCTTATCCTTCTGTGAACGACTTGGAGTCGTGGAGAGACCCTCTTATGAGGGTCTTGTTTGAGTTGGATATTGAGCTCTGGGAGCTCTGGGGGGCTTGGGGTACTTCTTGGAGCGATGAGTGGCTATAGGGTGAGTGGTTCACCTTCCCCTAGTGGTGCGCTGTGTACAGGGTGAGTGGTTCACCTTCCCCTGTGATACTCCATGATGGTTGATATATGCATAGGATGAGTGGTTCACCTTCTCCTATGGCATATGAGTAGGATGAGTGGTTCACCTTCTGCTGCTGATAAATCCTACCCATGTAGTCTGTGTCTCATTGGGAGTACCTCTCATTTGGCCAATGAGTTGGGAAATGAGGATAGGGACCATAGTACTATCTATGGATGCATCATGTACTACTGTACTCCCTATGGTAGGATGTTTGATATTGATCTAGGATCAATGGATACTGATATTGAGCTCTGGGAGCTTCAGGGGGCTTGGGGTACTTCTTGGAGCGATGAGTGACCATAGGGTGAGTGGTTCACCTTCCCATAGTCGTGCGCTGTGTACAGGGTGAGTGGTTCACCTTTCACTGTGATACCCCATGATGGTTGATATATGCATAGGATGAGTGGTTCACCTTCTCCTATGGCATATGAGCAGGATGAGTGGTTCATCTTCTCCTATCGATACACCCTACCCATGGAGTGCGAGACACATGGGAACTACCTCTCATTTGGCCAATGAGTTGGGAAATGAGGATAGGGACCATAGTACTACCGATGGACGCATCGTGTACTACCGTACTCCCTATGCTAGGATGTTTGATATTGATCTTGGATCAGTGGAGATTGACTTCGGATCAGTGGAGATATGATACACTCTTGATCATTTCTTCTTCATTATTTCTTCATAGTTCAGCAGAGCAGGGATGACAGGGATGGTACAGATTATCAGATGGTTTGGCAGGTGGATTTCTCCCTAGTTGAGAGGGAGTGTTAAATTTGGTAACTAGGGCCAAACTCCACCTTGGACAACTCATATGATGGAGATGATATTTTTGTTGGATTACTCTTTTCGATAGGTGTAGGATTGATCTAAAGATCTTCTCATTTTGACATGTATAAATGGAATTATGAATTTATTTCTTCTATGGACAAATTTTCAAGGTCGGCCAACAATGTAATGTAGGCTCAGAAGTCCAAAAGTCATGTCTCTTCACCCTCAACATTGCGTATAAATAGAAGGAGCAACTATCTCATTTGGACATTCGTCATCACACACATATCTCTCTCTCCTCATTTGATTGGGTCGTACAAATTTCAGGACAATATTCTTCTCCATACGTGTGAAGGGTTGACTGCGTTTTCTGTTTTAGTGCATTGACTAAGTTGCAGCAAGTTTGACCAGCGTTGACTGGGTAACATTTGACCTTGTTTGATTGCGTTTTTCTTGGGAGAATTTCTGTTTGGGCAAGCCACAATCTTTGGCACAAATTTCTAGGATTTCTGGGCAGTTTGACTAGCGTTGACTGCAAGTTTGACTATGCGTTGACCAAGTTTGACCGATTTCTTCAAGACTATTTTGAGTTGATTTGGGCTGTTGTTGGAGGCCGAATTGATTGGGTTTGATCGAGCTGATTTGGAGAAGTAATTTTGTTGATTTGACCAGTGTTGATTTTCTGGTTAGGGCATCCTGTTGACTGCAGTTTGTCTGAACATATTTGATTGTGTTTGGACAAAGAAATTTTGTATATTGTACTTTCTCTCAGTGCTGAACTTTTGAAGAATAATAAGAAGATTTGATCAAAGGGTTTTCCCCACATTGGGGTTTTTCCCTGGCATCCGCCAAATATTGTGTCCTCTTGCCTTGGCTTGTCTCCTGCTTATTATTTATGTTTTATCCACATTTACTATCAGTGTTCATGTGATTTCTAATATAGAAATAGATATTGGGCTAATAAGAAAAATGAATTAAATTGCTCTAAAGCATAGAACATACCATTGTTATCTAAAATTAACAGTATAGGGGGGAGAAATCGTAGTACATGAGGTGCCCCGACCTTAATTTTTCCACCCTTTTTCATATACCTTTTGCCTTTTATGAATTTTCCTTAATTAACAGCTCCAGGTTCAAAGGACAATAGCACGATATGTAAGATATAGTAGTGATTACCCCCTTTTAGGTAGGGCGGTTCATTGCCCTCGAGGGGTTGGGACAATCAGGGGTTCCTGCATGATAGAGGAGGCTCATCTAGGGCCCATGGCATCATTCTAGCCTAACCCAAGGTGGGGGCAAGGGGATAGGGAGGCCAGCCCTATGTGGACCCTAGTGGGAGAAAAGATGAATGGGGGTATAGTGAGTGGAAGGGGAGTAATATGTGCGGATAAAGGAGCGGGGCCACACACCCAAAGTTGGGGTTTCCCAAGTAGTACCACCCTCAAATCAAATGGCCAATAAAGGAGATTGCATGGGACTAAAATCCAAGTGTAACAACCAAAAGAGATCAAGGGGATTGGAGCACAAACCAAGCCCACTCTTTCCGCTAAATCCCCCCATCAATCCATACCTAGAAGTATCCATGATAAGTAAAACCCAACACTTAATTACCAAATGATAAGACATACCTTTAGGTTTGGGAGGCCCACCTTCAAACATATGATCAATACAGGTGGGTGAGGGACCACATGGATGGCTCAAGTGGCAGAGAAATGGAACAAGTTAGTAGGAGGCATCAAGGGGTCGTTGGCTGCCAGCTGAGGCTCATCATGGAGAAATATTTCTCCTAGGGATATCACCCACAAAATTGTGGGTAACAGGGCCAACTATGCCCTACCACATTATGGAAAGGAATCCTTGCATGTCCCAACCCCTGGTGTGTGATGAACTGCACCACCTTAAGGGGATAATAAATGCTGCCCACATCATAGAAAGCATGCTCTTATCTTGGGAGCTTCACGCAGTAATACAAAAGAAAAATTAATAAAAAGCAACCAACATAAGAGGGGTGGAAAAACAAAGGCCAAAGTAACTCATGCATCCATGTATGCTCTCTCCTTAGATTTATACACCTAGGGTGTGGGCTTCCCTTGTCATAGATACCCTTTTACCATGGCATGTGGCTTGCAGCCTTCCCTTTGCCCCCATTATGTTCCATCACTATTTCACAAGACACCTGCCATTTGAAGGTTGTTGGCTGCCGGCTGAGGCTCATCATGGAGAAATATTTCTCCTGGGGATATCACCCACAAAATTGTGGGTAACAGGGCCAACTATGCCCTACCACATTATGGAAAGGAATCCTTGCATGTCCCAACCCCTGGTGTGCGATGAACTACCCCACCTAAAGGGGATAATAAATGCTGCCCACATCATACAAAGCATGCTCTTATCTTGGGAGCTTCACGCAGTAATACAAAAGAAAAAATAATAAAAAGCAACCAACATAAGAGGGTTGGAAAAACAAAGGCCAGAGCAACTCATGCATCCACGTATGCTCCCTCCTTACATTTATACGCCTAGGGTGTGGGCTTCCCTTGTCATAGATACCCTTTTACCATGGCATGTGGCTTGGAGCCTTCCCTTTGTCCCCACTTTGTTCCATCACTCTTTCACAAGACACCTACCATTTGAAGGTTGTACCTTGGACATGTCATTCCCTTAGGGGTTGAAGCCACCTAATGGGGTCCTTCATTAACCACTCCTATCTAGGAAGTGTTGGTTGGTTTTGAAATCTGTGACATTTATCTCACATTTTCCTTTTTATTGATTCTCACAAGGTTGTCAAAGTTTATGTGTCCCATTCGTCTGTGCTAGAGCCAACTTTCATCTTCTTTTGCCAAGAAATACCCTTTGTTGATAATCTCATCCAAAGTGTATATCTCATTGGAGTTTGAGTTCTAGTTGTCACTAATTTTCTAGATTTCTCTCTCCTTATTTCAGATTTCTTTGAATCAAAGAGCAGTGTGCGTCCTTGATCACACATTTGGCTTACGCTCAACAGACTATGATTCACGTTTTATATGCGAAGCTTATCTTTTGTTGTAGCAACTTTGCCTCAAATCTTGATTGTGCGTGTTCCTATAACATTTCTAGATCTGTCATTTCCAAAAGATATTGTTCCATACTTTTCTTTTTTCAAAGATATGAATTTGGTTTTGTCTCTGGTCATATGTGTTGAGCAACCACTATCAACATACCACACATTCTTCTTGCTTTGAGCTTTGTTAAAATTGGCAACTAGGGCCAAACTCCATGTTTGTCATCTTATTTATGGCTACTGATATTTTTCTTGGATTTCTCTCATCGAGAGGTGTAGGATTGATCTAAAGATCATCTGATTCCGATAACTATTCATGGAGATATGAATTTCTTCGTCAAGGTTAGCCTGCGACCAAATAACCCCCACTTGTGCTCAACGTTTTAGTATAAAAGGAGGTGGCTTGATAGTCATTTAGACACACACTTCTCTCTTGATTTATCTCCACTTGTTTTGGGTTTTAGTGGCAAAAGAAATCTAGATGATGAAGCCCTAGACGCAAGAGGAAAGGAGATGCTTTGGTTGCAGTCAAGAAGGGGTATATACGCTCTCCTAAATAGAGACATGATGCCCTAACCGCAGTCTAGACTAGGAGTTGAAGCCGTTGTCTAAGTTATGCACTAATCCACAATCAAGAAAGGGCTAACGCCGCCCTAAACACAGTCTTACAGGAAGGGTTATAGCCACAGCTTTGGAGGAGCCATAGCTGATGTAAAACGTGCCCTAGCCGCAGAGAATAGAAGGACTAATACAACCCTATAGACGCAGATGAATGATGTATAAAGGAGGCCTTAACGTGTCCTAGCCGCAGCCTAGGATGAGGCCTAATTAGCTGTGGAAGACAGGGCCTAAACGCTGATGTATTAGGCTAAACCTGCATTTCAGTTTGTGCCCTAGGCACTGTCCAGGTGTGCCATAACCGCAGGCCTTACTTAGCAGCCTAAGAAGGACTAGATGTTGCCATACATCCACTATTGAAGAAGGCTCTTATACGCTGTATAGAGGAAGCCCAATCGTGTTTAACACTATTTTGGGGCAGCAGATTGTACAAGGAGTGTGAGGTCAGAGCCCTAATCTAAGTTTTGGATGGATAGTTTGTGTTGTGCTAGTATAGAGAGCCCTTGGTCAATGGAGTGTCAAGTAAAGAAATTACCATGTGTGTTCAACTATCTTCAGTGTAAGGTTATGACTATGTTGTATGATAGTAACTCATGTGCTAATGACAGTAAAGCATAGCAGTAAAATCTTGTGAAGATATGACAATGATATCTTCAGTTTGATGTATGGCGTGTCAGATATATACATGCAGTAATGAATGGACAAAGAGTATTTGGACTTATGACTATATGGAATATTAGTGCCATGATGCCATATCATGCGATGACAAGTGAGAACGGTCTTGTCAAAGGCATAGGAGACATCCTTCCCTTAGAGAATAATTGCAGACAAATCTGGGCAGATTTTGTGACTGTTAGGAGATAGTACTTTGGACCTTATTCAGGTTTAGTCTTGCTGAGCTAGGCCGCAGGCCATAGCCAACAACATGGTGTTGGAAGGACTGCGTTGAGGTTGATTCAACCAGCAAAGTGCAGCACAGTGATGGATGCAGCATGATGATTGGATGCAACATAGTGAGGAGCAACATGGTGATGGAGTCACCTTGGATCAGTCGAAACAGTATGCCTTCACCTGAGCTTAGAGCAGCTACCTCATATGCCATCTTCTTAGAGAAGATCTCTGCTCTTATTTAGATAAGTCAAAAGGTTGACTTCTGATGTATATGTACTATCTCTCTCTCTAATGAACTATTGAAGAATATATAAGAAGAATTGATCAAGGATTTCCCCATATTGGGGTTTGTCCCCGGCGAGCGCCACATCTTGTGTCCTCTTGTCTTGGCTTGTCTTCTGCAATTTATGTTTATGTTCGATCTGTATTTTACTATCATGCTAAATGTGATTGCTAATCTGGAATTGATATTGAGTTAATGTGAAAAATTGAAGTAAATTACTCTCAGCATAGAACATACCTAAAATTAACAAGCTTTTATGGCAAGTGTGCAACTCCCAGTTTTCCTCTTCCTGACCTTTGGAGGAGCATTTTGATTTTGCTGTGATTCCCTTGGGGGAGCGGTTAACATGCAATCTTTAGCCAAATGTCCAAATTTTTGTTGCATATATGGCATTCTATTTCATTGCTTAAATATCCAAACGTTTTACAATTTTGCCTGTAATTCTTTTGAGAATTTATGGGATAATCGTTCTTGAAAGATTTTCCAAAGTTGCTTCTATTCCTATCATAGGCCTGGCAATTTACAATTTTATGTCCAAAATTTCCGCAAGAATAACGTACACCAAGAAAGATGGTTTGATACTTGAGAGGGGGATACCTTCTTTGTGGTACTATTCTCCAAGAGCCTTCTTATTGATTTTGTGTCTCTTGAACCTTCTGGTCCTTGCTTCTTGATAGATCCTTTAACAATTTTTGCATAAGTTTTTTGTCCATCTACCTTTTTTGTCGTGGAGGAACTCTTTCCTTTTACGAATGTTTCCCTATAGCTCAATCCTGTCTTATCATTGCATGGTCTTTGACTGCTGATGAGCGCATCCGATGCTTTGGAGCTATTTGCAAAGTTTTGCTGGACATTTCCTTTTTGTACTTCCTTTCGTAGAGAGACTATTGGTGCTTCTACATTTTCCCTTGTGCTGTTGCTTTCTTCCAATTCTCTTATGAGTGATTCTTCAATTTTTCTAGCTTCTTCCAACTGCACTTTAAGGCTAATGATGGTCTTCTTTGATTCTTCATTCTTTTTATTAAGGCTTCTAGAGATTTGACGTTTCCTCTTTCACCTTGAGATCCTTCGTGATAGCCCAACCGAGTTCTTTATGAAAATGTAGTGTAACTATAATTAAAATGGGCGAGTAAAAAAGGACACATATTCTAGAGCTGAGGAGGTTACTTTCTTGGGATGTAAAGGTTTCCTTATGAGAATAATATGGACTATTGTTGACAACCATTAAAGGTTGGTCGGTGTGCCTTTAGAAAACTGGTCTTCTGAATTAAATTGGCCTGCAAGGAAGTATGCAGGCCCATGTGATCAGAGAGAGACTTGCAAGGCAAAAAGGGCAAGAATTAACTAAGAGACTTCACAACAACGTTCACCTATTTTTAGTTTCATCTATGAGAACACAAATTCAGTTGAACATGGGGGCATGGAGGAGGATTCAAACATTCATCCATTTAGGATACAGAGCAGGGAAAAGAGAAGAGCATTCACTCGGGGAACACTAATTCCTTTAGGCAGGATTCAATATCCATTCGAGCATTACTCAGCATAGAGAAAAGCTGAAGAGAAGTGAAGGAGAATGGCTCTTAGGTTCCCTGTTTTTTGTGGGCTGAGATAGTGATCTCTGAAACCTTAGACAACTTGGGAAGAGACCATCCCTTGAGACAACATCTGTGGAAGCCGCTCCTGAAGTTTCCCCGGTCTCCTTGTTTTGCAGTGGATTATTGTTAATTTTAGGTATGTTCTATGCTTAGAGCAATTTATTTCAATTTTCACAGTTAGCTCAATATCTTTTCCAGATTAGCAATCACATCAGC
>APFE030537282.1:30942-52185 GCA_000404065.3 Pinus taeda | reverse complement strand
ATAGAACATAAACATAAATCGCAGAAGACAAGCCAAGACAAGAGGACACAAGATGTGGCGCTAGCCAGGGACAAACCCCAATGTGGAGAAACCCTTAATCAATTCTTCTTATATGTTCTTCAATAGTTCAGCAGAGAGAGAGAGATAGTACGTTTACAACAAAAGTCAACACTTTGACTTATCTAGATAAGAGCAGAAATCATCTCTAAGAAGATGATACATGAGATCAGTTGAAGACATGCTACTTCAACTGATTCTCCAAGGTGAGTCCTTCACCTATTGTTGTGCTGCATTTCGTCATCATGCTGTACCTCACCGCGCTACACCATGCTTGATCCATCATCACTATGTTGCATCTCATCACGCTTGATTAATCATGATTGTACCATCACTACACTGCATTATGTGCCATTGCTACACCATGTTGCCGTATTGACTTGTGCTCTGGTTGCACTTTGCTTGCTTGTTGTCCCTAGCATGCTTGTTGTCCTTAGCATGCTTGTTGTTGCATGCTAGCTGTCCCTTGCATGCTAGCTGTAACATTGCATGCTTGATGTATTTGCTGCTAAGTACCATACAACTGTCCCAATGTTAGTTATCTGTCCCTTGCATGCTGCTCTCTTTCGGAGACAGATGCTCTGACAGTTCCCGACAATTCCAGCAGTTTCGGCTGTTCCCGATAGTTCTGGCAGTTCCAACAGTCTCGGTTGTTCTCGCAGTTCTCAGCAGTTCCAGTAGTACCTGGCAGTTCCGACAGTTCTCGGCTATTCCTACAGTTCCAGCAGTTCCAGCGGTTTCCGACTGTTCTGACAGTTCCGACTGTTCCAGGCAATTCCACCAGTTCCAGCTGTTCCGACAGTTCCCGACAGTTCTGGCTTCTGCCCTCTAGATTAGGGCAACGTTATCCTTTAGGATCTCTCCTCCTACTAAAACCCAAAGACAAGTAGAGAGGAAGAGATCCCAAGTGTGTTGAAAATGACTTAAAGGCCACCTCTATTTATACTAAAACGTTGAGCACAAGTGGGGTTTACCTTGCTGGTTGACCTTGACAAATTGTCCCATAACACAAATAAATTCATATCTCCATGAATACTTATCAGAATCAGATGATCTTTAGATCAATCCTACACCTCTCGATGAGAGGGATCCGAGAAAAATATCAACTTCTATTAATAAGATGACCAACATGGAGTTTGGCCCTAGTTGCCAATTTTAACAATTATGGACCAAGGTTACTTGGGAGCGGGAGCGAAAGTGAGGAGCGACATTTTCAAAAGTTCCCTATTCAAGAATGGATTTTTATATAATATATATTTTGATGCATATATGTCAACAAAAGCATGTATAATGATGAATTTAGATATAAATAGCATAAAAACATATATTGAACCATATAACATCAATCATCGAGAAGTTATAATCTTCATCAACCACGTCCACAAGTTAGTAACATACAACATATCGAGTCTCATGATTCATCAATCTTAAAATTTCAAGCTTTCAAAATTCAATACATAACCTTTGTCATCATTGATCACCAAAATTGTATAAAAATTCTAACATGAAATGAAATGAAACAACTTTCAACTTTCAGCTTTCAGAAGCATCATATTCATAATTCATTAGCAATGAGTTATAATTGCCAACTTCAAACTTCAAGCTTAAATTGTCATATATTGTTTACAAAAAATATCATAATAAATATGAAAGAGTCAACAATTATAAAAACTACTATAAACTAGAAATATCTATGATTATTTATTGCTAATGCTTGGGCCTCTTGCCGTCACGAGAAATATCTAATTTTTGAGCAGGTCATTGTGGTCTTCTAGGAGTCTCCTCCTACATAGTCACATGACCAGAACTGGAAGGCACATGCCCTCCACGTGAGGATGTAGATGGAGGCGGTGGCAGCAAAGGAACAATTGTTGGAACTCGAGCACTGCTACTGGATGGTGGGGGTGGCATGGCTGCTGTTGCTTCATCATCATCTTTCAAAAGTTCTGCTTCCAATTCTTCTATATGTATGGTGCCATCCTCTAGATTATCATCCTCTGGGTTGTTATCACAAGTTTTATATGATGTATCCTCGTAAACCTGATCACAAAAATGACACAACAACCTCAGGTTGTAGTGCACATAAACCAAGATTTTTGCCCAGTTTTCATTGAGTCTGTTTCTTCTCACATTATGTATGAAGTTGTAGGTGCTTCGACACCTCTCTGTAGAAGAAGTATTTACAACCCGTGAGAGCACTTTTTTGTCAATTTTGTCCGAAGTGCGTGACTTTCATATGCTTCCCACCATGTGAGCATCAAATTTGTGTCTATCTTCCATTGCATGCAAAGAACCAAACGAACCAGTGCAATTGAAGTATCTGCCTAATTCAAGACGCACATTAGCACACTCCTCCTTGTAAGGGACCAACTTGTCTAATGCTTCCATATATCCTTTAGATACTTCTGGATCTGTATGGGGTTTGATCCTAAACTCACCTCCAAGAGCAGGTTGGCCCAACCAAGATGGAGAGTAGTATTTTGGCACAAGGATATACTCCAAGGCATGTGGTGGAACATTAAGTTTATTCCACCGTGCACACACACAATCTATATGGGGTTTGATCCTAACCCCACCTCCAGGGGCAAGTTGGCCTAACCAAGATGGAGAGTAGTATTTTGGCATATGGATATATTCCAAGGCATGTAGTGGAACATCAAGTTTATTCCACCGTGCACACACACAATCTATATGGGGTTTGATCCTAACCCCACCTCCTGGGGCAAGTTGGCCTAACCAAGATGGAGAGTAGTATTTTGGCATAAGGATATACTCCAAGGCATGTAGTGGAACATTAAGTTTATTCCACTGTGCACACACACAATTGTGGATCATTGTATACAAGTCGAGATCTCTTTCCTGAACAATATCTTTTATTTGTCCCAACATGCTATCCATCTGCTTATACACCTCCCCAATCACTGGTTTATATGTATTTGCAAAACGAATCATGCTATAAATGGTCTTGGTGAATTGCAAAAATTCCCTCACACGTGCCCAAAACAGACCATCAAGAGCAGTCTCCTCCACCTGTTCAAAACCTTGCCTGTCAACTGCAGTTGGAGCCTTGTCCTTTAATACCTGCCAGTGTTGACTTGATGTCATGCTAGCCAATGACTCTCTTACGTTCAAAAGGCGCCTAAAGGTGAGGTAATATCTAGCAAATCTAGTCTTTGCAATCTTAAACAACTCCAAATTTGAGTGACTATGAAAAGCCCATGGGTATTGCTATGATTTGTAATAAATTTTATCATTTTTTTGCCTCTCTTGTACAAATCACCATCCATTTGTATAGACAGTTTTTGTTCTTAATAATATCATGCATCAAAAGGTTCATTGTGTGAACCAAACACCTAAACCAAAATATGTTGGGGTGTCTATACACAATAATTGCTCCTGCTGTCTTACAATTAGAAGCATTATCAGTGATGACTTGGATGACATTGTATGGCCCAATACGTTCAATTGTTTGAAGTAATGGTTCTGCAATGTTGATGGCGGTCTTGAACTTTTCTGAGTAATCATATGCTGAAAGGAAGATTGCACCATTAATAGACACAACAAGAACACTTATCAATGGCTTGCCTTTTACATTTGTCCATCCATCAGATATAATTGATACCCCATTCCAAGAATTTGTCATTTTATCCAAAGAATGTGCTATTTTTGATTTTTCATGATCAAGTCCCATGGTTCTAGCCTTGTCACACTGAGGGCTTTGGTATCCTTTGGGGGCATCATTAATCGCAGAAACCATTTCATGCCAATAAGTTGAGCGAAGAATATTGGATGGTATCCCACATGCATAGAGAAACCGGTAAGTTTTTGAATCCACATGATTCCTACACCCGTTGTCAAGGAAATATGATATGGTTCTACGCCTTAAAGTGATGTTTGTTCTTGTGCCTCCATATCCACTGCGATGAGAGGATACTGATGGATTTCTTTGTGCATGTGATTGTGGGCTATCATGTTCAAAGGCACCTTTTGATCTTTTAGATCTGTATTGGGCTTCCTCCTCTTTCCTTATGTATTTGGCTCTTTGTGTTGTTGACACACTTAAACAAGTTCTGATTCCTATTTGTTTATCTCCATCCAATGGCCTTTTCCTACAAAGGTGCCTTTTGGCACGGGTGTATGAACATGTGTAAGTGTTTTTGCAATGTAGGTAAGTAAATTTAGTGGTTCCACCCTCTTTCCCTCCTTCAGGCCTAGAAACATATTTCCACAATGGTGTTTAGCCTAGTTTAGTTTTTTCACCCTCTTCATCTCCACTCTCCTCTTCCTCCTCACCAAGATACTCCTCCTCTCTAGGGTTTTCATCAATTCCACTAAAATGCACTTCTTCATCCTCTTCATCATGATCAACCCTCCTCCTACTCTCCAACACCATAATAACAAAAAAAAGAACCAACAACAAGAGAATGCCAAGCCATATATCCATGATGTTTACAGTTTTGAGCCTGCAATAAAATGGAGGAATGAGAATGGGAAAGAGAGAAGAGAACATTTTCATTTAGCAATGAACATATAAAAAACACAAATGCTAGATTAGAGTGTAGATCCTACCTCTTTGGCCTTCAATCCCAAGCTCCAATCTCCCTTGTAAGCTTGCAAGTAATCCTCTGAATCTCCCTCCTCAACTCAAGCTACTAACCTCCAATTCCAAAAGCCCTCCTCTCATGCTCTCTCACTATGCAAATGGTGAATAATGGGAGGGGAGGAGGGCCTTTTATCTTTCTTTTTTTGCCCTTCCCTTCACTCCCCTTCTTGTTTGTTGCGTTGCTTTTTCACCGACGGGAGCGACTGCTCCCTCATTCGCTCCCTTAAAAAGAGGGAGCACAATTTTTTAGGGAGCGTGCTCCCGAGGTCACTCCCTATCCATTCCCTAGTAGAGCGCGTTCCGGGAGCGGATTCGCACTCCCCCACAACTCTGTTATGGACTCCCTGGAAAGGGGGTGAATCCTTTGTTCTCTTTTGTGGGAATGGTGGTGAACTTCTAGATTCCTTGTGCTAAGGAATGTTGCAGTAATTAGCTCGTGGGATGGAGGAAGGAGATCCTTTGAAATCCCTGTTTCAGTTGGAAATTGGTGTTTAATCCCAAGCAGGAACCCTCAGTCTCTGGAATCTGGCTCGGGGGTGATAGTAGCAAGTGAGTATTCGCTGCAACTGTCTAAGGTTGGGTGGAGAGTTATAGTCCCAAACTCAGTTGCCCAAACATTTCAAGATAAGTGTTTTCTGTATTCACAATGCTAATGATCATGTGCTTACATTTTTAGAATTGAAATGGTGTTTATATGTGTTATGAACGAGTATTGCATTTCTGTGTTGAAGTGGTGTTCATAATGAAATAAATATGTGTGCATTTCTAACCTAAGCTTGTGTCATAGAGCAAGGCTTATTATTACATTAGGTTCGTATGATTCTAAATGGTATAATGTGCAATGTCTTATATAATAAATAGGATCACGTTATACTTCTAGTTGAAAGTGTGTGTATAAACATAAGAGTATATCTTTGATATGACAGAATGAATAATACACAGTAAAGCCTTGAAGGCATTAAAAAGGTCTGTAAAGATCAGAACTAAACCATGACAATATATAACATAAGATCCTCATGTGTTAATGAGTTATGGTTACATTGAAGACGCCTGTTTGACATGGTCTGTATACATATACTGGCTACAAGCCATTTTGTAATTTAGATGGCATCATGATAATGTCCAGGATGATATCCTCTCTTAACTATGTTAACCTATAACCTTTTCGAAAGGCCTCTTAGCCTGCTATGGTTAGTGGCTCTAGTGCCTTGAGGATATGGCTGCTTGTGGCCATATTGCTTTGGTTGGGAGCATTTTATCCAAGGAGGGATGGTTAATCGCCCCTTCCAATAGCCAAACACCTTTGAGACCTTTGTGCACTTTCAGCAGCCATGGAAGTCTTCGACAAGTGCCACCGTGTTGCTGGGCAAGGCATTGCAAGCCTTGGGGTGCACATTGGCCTGCTCGTCATTGAGGAGTGTTGATCTCCTTAAGCCCTTTTCGTATTTTGCAACTCCCGTGGAATCGGGAAAAGCAATTCTATTGTAAGCTTAGGAGGATAGTACCATGAATGCTTATGGAGCGATGGAGGAATGCTGGCGCAAATCCAGCCAGTTGCAGAACCACCGCAACCAAGTCATGGATGAATCCATGCTCAAAGGGATAAGTTATGAATGGAGTGCATTGCGGCGAGGTCTGATGGGCCTTAGTTTATAAGTTATTTGGGTGAGATTATGCAATCGGTCTGATAGAAGACCTAGACGTGGTAACCATAGATTGGCTGTTGAGATTTTGCCTTATCGCGATTGGGCGATAACGGGATGATATCGCCCACAGACCTCACCCCGAAGTTCTAATTTAGTGCAATGGAAGCATGGCAGGGATGACTAGCGTTGGGCTAGCTGGAGGCGGAGTGCAGTCCCATTGGTTGTGAGTTGAGACCGCGCGACAACTCATCCTTGAAGTTGAAAGAAAAAATAAGTCCCGCATGTTAAAACAGGGAAATTTGCAGCAGAGTGCGGGATGATGTGGGCTGGGACAAAGTGGCATACACGTTGCCCTGACTACAACAAAATTGGTGCAGGGTTGGCCGTAAGACAACTCAACCTGCTGGGCCTTCCTTGAAGTTAAATGTAAGCGTAAATGTTTGTCAAGATGACATAAGACGGGCCCTAATGGCAGACGGGTGGCTTGACAACCTTGTTCTTAGCCAGGGGTAGACCCACTTGACAGTTCAACTCGTTGATCAACCCCGGAGCATTGCCAAGATCAAGTGCGGGAGGAAGCGGGGTGAGTCAGAGCAAGATTATGTGATAATGCCATAGTTGGCACCAATCTCAAAGAAGGGTCGTGTGAGGGTGTGGCCCACTGATCCAAGTGTCTCAGAGGGTTGGCCCCGGAAGTGCATAAGGAGAACAGGCTAGGAGACACCGGAAAGATGGAACCAGAATAACATGTCTCGGTGGTCCCATGCTTGTGAAAAAGGGAGTAGTCACATGAGGGTTGTTGAGGTGAAGGGACAAGGATGACGTGTCTTGGTGGTCTCCACCCTGGTGGTATAAAACAAAGAGAAGTTGGGGTGGTTCCAGGATGGTTCAACGAGGGGTGACGTGGCATTGCCACTTCATGGACCAATCGGAAGCAAGGAGGTGCAGAGATGTGGCCCACCACCCGACGTGTGTCGGAGGTCCTACCCCAGAGACATGAAGAGTAGACTTGGGAAGCGTCGCGCTGAAGTGGTTGATGCACAGGTGTTATCGGGCCAGGGCCCCACCACAATTGGACGATGAAGGTCGTTGGAGATCTGACGACGGTAGTGGTCCGCGATAGCCCCCCCGATGATGTCGGCGGAAAAAGGGTGGGCGGTGGCACAATTAACGTGAGCCGTCGGATGTGTAGAGTCACTATGGACTGTTGGATGGGAGCATTAGAACCCACAACCGAAACCGTGATTGCGTTGGGGTACCCTCCCATTAACGATCAGTGACAACAACCTGTCGCAATTCACCTGTTGACCTTTGACTACTCTGCCCTTATCGCGACAGTTGGATTGGATGGCATTGTTGGGTGTTGGAAATAATATTGAGAGGGGGGGGTGAATCAGTTTTAGCAAATCAATAATCTTTTCTTTTCCATAATCAGATTCATATACGCTACTTCAGTTAAGGGAGCCCGCATATACATGCAACTGTGTTTAATGCAACTGGCGTATATCCAGTAAACTTATGATTCAGTTAATTCATCATATGTTGATCTTTAATCAGTGCATCAGTACTTCATTAACCATATAAACAGTAACCAGGTGCAGTAAAAACAGAACAGATCATCACACATAAGACACACACATGAACACCATCATATAAGGTGGAAACCCAATGCGGGACAAAAACCACCTGTTGCCGTCTTCCTTTAATATAAGAAAAAACCTGTTTACGATCTTGTGCTGGCGCAGACTCATACCAGTACGCAGGCACCCACCTGTAGAAGGCTACAAGCTTCTCTCGTTCTCCAGCTACTACTGGAAGGGAGCTCCAACCCCCTGACTCTTGTACTAGCTGGTATATTTACTAGTACGTAGGCGCCGACCTACAGAAGGCTACAGCCCTCTCTTGTTTTCCAGCTGCTACTGGAAGGGAGCTCCAAACCCTTGGCTCTTGTACTGGCCGATATGTTTACCAGTTCGTAGGTGCCGACCTACAAAAGGCTCCAACCTTCACTCTTCCTCCAGCGACCACGTTTTGTAAATTTTCAGACTGGATACACCTAGATCATAACACCATAATCTGAAGGCCACGTTTCATCCAATTTTCATACTGGACCCATCAACAACATTGAAGCTCAAAGTCAATCACCATTGCAATACAACTATTGCATCAACCAATCATCAATCTCTAAATCACCCAACAACTGAATAACTGAAGCCCTGTCATAAAACACAGTGACCAGAACACGGAGCAGAACCCAGAACTCTGCAACAACCACTAGAACCATCTACAAATTCAGATATCATATTTCATCATGTATACGCTACTTTGATGAACCAACCAGCATGTATACGCGCTTTTTCAAAAGCGAACCCGTGTACAAATCTGCAAATATTAACTTATAACTTTGCAGATATTCCAGACATCAGTTTTACCCAGATCATAACTATTATAGAATAAATATGTGTCAATAATTTAGATCTAGTCTATCCATGATCAAAACACATAATGATAATACATTCCAATCCTTAAGATCCCGATCCATCATTCATCATCATCCACATAGGTGCATCCTTGGTTCAGATCAAGCAAAGCATCACAAACCCATAACCTACAGACTGGATCTCACACTTCATCATATATTCAGTACTTGCACACTTGCACCCCTTGGCATAATGATCTTCTCCTCCTTATATAGTTTTAGGCCTTTCAATACCATGGACCAAAACCACTTAGGACCAATACCTTGGACTTGATACCTAGGGTCAATACCTTGGACCAAATACCATGGACCAATACCATGGATCAAAATACCATGGACCAAATACCACAGACCAAAACTTAATTTTCCAACATGTACGCGCCTTTCCTTCTGTGAAAGTGTGTGTGTACGTTATACGCCCCTTTTGGTCTGTTAACCCACGTGTATACCCTCCTTTGTCATGGTGAACTTGCGTGTACCTCTCTTTGATCATTACTTGTTTGCTATTGACTTGTTGCACACTTGCACCCCTTGGCATAATGATCTTCTCCTCCTTATATAGTTTTAGGCCTTTCAATACCATGGACCAAAACCACTTAGGACCAATACCCTTGGACTTGATACCTAGGGTCAATACCTTGGACCAAATACCATGGACCAATACCATGGATCAAAATACCATGGACCAAATACCACAGACCAAAACTTAATTTTCCAACATGTACGCGCCTTTCCTTCTGTGAAAGTGTGTGTGTACGTTATACGCCCCTTTTGGTCTGTTAACCAACGTGTATACTCTCCTTTGTCATGGTGAACTTGCGTGTACCTCTCTTTGATCATTACTTGTTTGCTATTGACTTGTTGCACTATGATTTGTCATTTGAGTGAGTTGCCATGAAGGACAACACTTGTATCATACCTGTATCATAATGCCAACAATCTCCCCCGTTGGACTTGATGGCAACAACAACACCAAGTCACTCCCCACCTTTGACATCAAGGTCAAAAGGTCGACCAAGATATTCTCTCCCTTGATATACATTCTGCTGTCCATACTCCCCCTAAGTACATGCTGAAATCTCTGATTTAGCTCTTCCTTTGTACATGCTGAGATGTACCAATGCGTCCATGCTCCCTCTGAGCACATTTTGAATTCTCTGATCGAACTCCCCCTTTGTACATGCCAAGATGTACCAATCCGTCCATGCTCCCCCTGAGCACATGCAAAATTTGCAAAAATATTTTTCAAAAGAATAACATGATTCTACAACTCAACTAAATGAGTATGACCTTCCTATCACCAATGACTCATACATACATCAATCTCCCAACCAAGTGGGGATACACCATTTTTGACTCATCCACCCAACCAAGTGGGGATATACCAAATGTTTATACATGACTGAAATAAACATTATTACATCGTCCTTCCCATGCAAAGTGGGGTTACAAATTAAGTCTTTTCATGACCTTTACATCAAATAATATACATGACTTTTATACCAAAGATCAACGATCTAAAACAAGACCATGATAGTCATCAACAACTATCATACACCATATATGATCTGCACCATAAGGATCTGTCAACAACATCTGTAACCTGCAATACCATTCTCTTGACCAACCAACAATAAGTAGCAAGATGTATCATCTAGCCACATAAGCATCGTCACTAATGACTTCTAACCATAATGCCAACAATGCATTATTCGAAGCATATGCTCCCCTCTGAACCTGTTTCATCTGTTCATTGTCAGATCTGCTCATGCATATATCAGCAAGAAGTATCAAGGCATCATCATCATCAAGTTAGGATCAAAAGCACTTATAAACAACATCTTATGAGTACCAACACTTTTCCACACATGATCAGCAGATTGTAACCATTATCAAACAGAGCAAATAATTGACTGAATCATATCAGACCCTCTTTCCTGAGTCTGTCCCACTGCTTTTCCTCAAACCAACATATACGCTAGTGTGCAGCTTCGAACTCACGTATATACGTGACTTGTCTTCATGAAACCTGTGTATGAGATTTAGAACACTGAAATTTCACACTTTCAGCTCCCTCTGAGTCTGTCATGTCTGAATACTCTGCTATGTCACATCTTTCTGATTGTACTTCCTTCTTCTTCCATATCTTCGACTGTGATGATGTTTTCTCCTTTTGGTATGGTGCCCAAAATCTTCTCCCGCATTCCTTTGCTATATGTCCAAGCTTGTTACATGCATAGCATCTCGTATGTTTCATATTTCTTCTATAACAGTCAATGGCTTTGTGACCAAACATATTGCAAGAAAAACAATATCCCTTAAAGTACCTGGAACATGATGATCTTTCTGTGTGATGGTCTTGAACCATTCTACTTCTGCATCTGGCTGCAACATGCCCAAAATTATGACATATAAAACATACAACATTATTCATCGAAGGAAATAACCGTCTATCACTTCCACAGTTAGGAGTAAAGGATTTGGTTGTTGATGGGGTTGACCTCTCATCTCCTTGTTGAGCATTTCAGATTTTGCATTAGAGTTCCTTGCCTCACCCTGTGAGCTAGATTCAACTTCAACAGATTCATAAAAACCAAGACCAGTTTTGATAGCAGGCAATCTTTGACCACTGTCTTGAAATCGTAGTAGTTTATCTTTTTCTTCTAATTTACCTTTCAATATATTTACCTCAACTTGATGTCGTTGTTCCTTTTCCAGGTACTGCTTCTTCAAGATTTCTTCAGACTTTCTTCCTTCTTCCACTTGTTGCCTTAGGTTGAGAATCTCATTTTCTTGTTCTTCATTCTGCTTCTGCAGCATTTGACATACTCTGAAAGCACACTCCAGCTGAGCTTTTAAGCTGATAACTTCTTCTTTGAGGGCACTCTCCCTTTTGTTAAATAGATCTTTTTGATCTATGATTTTATCTGATGCTTCATTTGCTTGTTCATCTTCAATATGAGGTGATTCAGAATCTGAATACTTGTTTCCACCTAATGGCAGGCTGTCACTGTTCCTTTGAGCTGTCTTCTTCTTCTGACGCGCTTTCTTTCCCATTGTTCTACGGATCTCCTTCAAGCGATCAAGCTTCTACCAAAGGACTTGCTCTGATACGAAATTGTTGGAAATAACACTGAGAGGGGGATGAATCAGTATTAGCAAATCAATAATCTTTTCATTTCCATAATCAGATTCATATACACTACTTCCGTTAAGGGAACCCGCGTGTACATGCAACTGTGTTTAATGCAACTAGCGTATATCCAGTAAACTTATGATTCAGTTAATTCATCATATGTTGATCTTTAATTAGTGCATCCGTACTTCATTAACCATATAAACAGTAACCAGGTGCAGTAAAAACAGAACAAATCATCACACATAAGACACACACATGAACACCATGATATAAGGTGGAAACCCAATGCGGGACAAAAACCACTCCCTGACGTCTTCTTTTAATATACGAAAAAACTTGTTTACAATCATGTGTTGGCGCAGACTCATACAAGTATGCAGGAACCTACCTGCAGAACGCTACAACCTTCTCTTGTTCTCCAGCTACTACTGGAAGGGAGCTCCAACCCCCTGACTCTTGTATTAGCCGATATATTTACTAGTACGTTGGCACTGACCTACAGAAGGCTACAACCCTCTCTCGTTTTCCAGCTGCTACTGGAAGGGAGCTCCAACCTCCTGGCTCTTGTACTGGTCGATATGTTTACGAGTACGTAGGTGCCGGCCTACAGAAGGCTCCAACCTTCACTCTTCCTCCGGGGACCACGTTTCATAAATTTTCAGAATGGATACACCTGGATCACAACACCATAATTTGAAGGCCACGTTTCTTCCAATTTTCATACTGGACCCATCAACAACATTGAAGCTCAAAATCAATCACCATTGCAATACAACTATTGCATCAACCAAGCATCAATCTCTGAATCACCCAACAACTGAATCACTGAAGCCGTGTCATAAAACACAGTCACCAAAACACAGAGTAGAACCCAGAACTTTGCAACAACCACTAGAACCATCTGCAAATTTAGATATCATATTTCATCACGTATACGCTACTCTGATGAATCGAACCAACGTGTATACGTGGTTTTTGAAAAGCGAACCTGCCTACAGATCTGCAAATATTAACTTATAACTTTGCAGCTATTCTGGACATTAGTTTTACCTAGATCATAACATTTATAGAATAAACATGCATCAGTAATTCAAATGTAGTCTATCCATGATCAAACCACATAAAGATAATACATTCCAATCCTTAAGATCCCGATCCATCGTTCATCATCATCCACATAGGTGCATCCTTAGTTCAGATCAAGCAAAGCATCACAAACCTATAACCTGCAGACTGGATCTCACACTTCATTAGATATTCAATACTTGCACATTTGCACCCCTTGGCCTAACGATCTTCTCTTCCTTATATAGTTTTAGGCCTTTCAATACCATGGACCAAAACCACTTAGGACCAATACCTTGGACCCAATACCTAGGGTCAATACCTCGGACCAAATACCATGGACCAAATGGCATGGTTGAGTATATGATTGTTTTAGTGTATCATCACTGATGGTCATATGGTGAGCCTTTGCATGCTTGGGAGAATATGTATGTGACTATTAATGTGATGCAAGGAACCTTGGGAAAACTTCCTGTGATTTCTTTCATTATGTATATTTATTAAATTTTGTATCTATGTGTATGCTAGCTAATTGGGGTGTGAGAGTTTCATGGCTTGGTTGGCATATGGCAAGGACCCTGGTGGAGGTTGACTATTTCTATATGATGAAATGGTTATTAGGTTTATTAGGGGTGTTTTTTCATTGGTGGTTAATGCTTTCTTGTCATACTGGAACCATATGAACTCAAAGGTAGAGGTCTAGTGTGGACCTTGTAGATTGAAGTATCTGTAGTTTGCTAGAGAATTGATGATTGTATGCTTATGTTGGTTTCTTACTTGTGCAAGTGAATGCTTGGTGTAGCATTATGATGGATGGATTATGTGATTGCACACATACCCATCATGCATTCGTGAATATGGTGATTGTTGATTATAAGATGGCAGGTGTTCATGTGGAAGATTGATTCCTTTGTACCTGTAAGGGTGTGATTGTAAACAAGCTGGTATACGTATATATATGTGCATATGACTTCTGATTTTTAAACATTATGTTGGCATGTAAAATGCACACATTAGGTCCTAGATTTTGAGACATGTGACTAACGTTTAAATTGAGATATGTGTGCATGTGAATGCTTGCATGATCCTGTGATTGCTTGTGTTGCATAACATGGTTGCTACTATTGACCTTATATATATATATGCAAATTGGATAGGAACATCCAATGGTTCGTATATTATATAGTGCCTTAAGAGATTAGATGTATGATGTTGTGCAACTTTTAGGGAGCCAAGTGATTGATAAATACTTGGTTGCAAGTATTTGTTACAGCAACAAAGATCATGGTTAGTTACTGACTAGTTGCAGGAGCGACGATGTTACAAAATGTGTTAACTTGAATTGCATGCAGGTCCAATAATGCATCTGTGTGAATATGACAATTATAAGTATGATAAATGTTAAGATAACATGAGATTTTTTCTAACTTACCCTTTGAAGTTGCAGATGCCATAGCTACTATTGACCTTAATAAGAGCCCTGAATTCTTCATGTGTTGAAAAGTTGATTAAAACAATAGTGTGGCCTCAGAAGAGAGGTTGATATTAACTAGTGTTGTTAGTATTGGTGAAAGACTGAACTCTAATTTTTGCTTTGGTTAATACATATGCATTGCTAAATTTGGAAAGCAAGCTTATGCATGTGATAATTGGTGCCTTGGTCTATGATACGTGGTTGATGATGATATTAAGGATGTGTTACAACTCCAGGATTGCAGACTTGGCCTGACATGTTAAGATGACAACTGGCAATATGTGTTGTTAATTTATTTTGTGCATTAACATCTAAGTGTATGTGGCAGCACATAGTAGGATTCGGTGGCAGTGAAAAAAACATGTATCGTGGCATGGTGCAATAGGATATGAACCAAGCCCATCAAGAATGAGGAAGAGGGACATCCCTTTAAGGGAAAAGAACCTTCAGGAATTTGGAGGTTAAGCTCAAAGACTTGGAAGATGAGCTAAAGATCGACAGAGAAGAACTGAGAAAACTCAGCAGGAAACAACAAGAACTCACTGAGTAGAATGATGAGTCGCAAAAGCTGTTGTGGGAGATGAAATGCCAAGCTGAGCCCTCAAAAAGGAGGAATAGTAACAACAGGAAGAGGCCTCGTAAGGATGAAAAGGAGAATGGGATATTCTCCTGTTGGTGTTGTGGGGAAGAGCATCTAAAAAAGGACTATCCCCGCAAGAAGAAGAAGAAAGACGAGAATAATTCCTACAAGCCACAAGGACACAAATCAACAATACAGAACACTGAGAAGGTGGAGGGGGCACTCCCTCAAACTCCTTGACACACACACACACACATATATATATATATGTGCTAAATAGATTCCCTGAGAACTCTGGAGAATATGAAACTTCAAGGTTGTTACTAGCCTTGTGGAGAAGCCTTGAATTGGTTTGGTTTATGAATATGCAAGTGTACATGTATACATAAGTGCACTTGTGTGATGGCTAGAAGTGCCAAGAATGTTGAACTCATGGGGATAGAAACTGATTTGGAAACTGTTGTTTCAAATGAGTGTGTTCATTGCATGAGCACAAGAGGGTTCCTTACCTTGATTTTCGTTGATATTGTGTGAATATCTATTATATTATGTCGATGATTAAATGGGTATATGCAATGCCATTGTGTTTGACAGGTTATTGTCAAAAAATCATTCTTGTGGAAGGATCACTGGTTACACATTAATTATGCTTATAAAAAAATTTGACGAATGTATCAATGGCATGTTTGGGATGGCATATTAAGGTCATCCAATGAGATTCCCTGTTTTGTGAGGAATTCGATGAGTGTATTAACTTCCAACTAGAATCCTTCGTCAAAGTATTGAGCCTAACTGTCACTGAAGGTGGTGCCTTGGTGCTAATAAACCACTTGGAAGACTGGTTGGGATTGTGGGAAATAATGGACAGTTGTATAATAGCCATGAGAATGGAAAAAGGGAAGTCTCCCGACCTTGACTCAATATACATATAAATATGTGATATGTCCAAGATCATGCCAATTGTTCTATGCCATATGAACATGTTGTTTTGTTTGAGATAGTTTTGTCAGGGGTCCTTCTTGTGGAAGAGGGACTGGTTAAACTTGTTCAATGCAGATGTGAAGGGTGCGACAGGTTCCTGGTTAATAAAGGATTAAGGGGGCAAGGATGGCTCTAGTTGATCTCTTATTTTAACAACATGTGAATATGATTCATTAATTATGACGATGCTATGTCATGAACATGAAACACTGCAAAGTATATCGGAAGAAGATATCAACAAAACTAAACAGTATGATCTACAACATGTGGAAAAGACATTAGAGGCAGTGTGCCTAGTGTATGTGGACAAAGACACCGTGGTCTTTGGATTTGACAACATTGTGGTGCACATGTCATACTGTGTTGTGTGTTTTCTATGTGTTGTGTTGTACATGTGCATTTGTTGTGTTGTACATATGTATGTGTTGTGTTGTACATGTGCATATGCTGTGTTGTGCATGTGCATTTGTTCTGTTGTGTCATGTGTACGTGTATGTGTTGTGGTAAATTGTGTATATGTGCATATGTTGTGTAATGTTTTGGGTAGGCAGGTATTGCACTGCTTGGGCCCTGGTGTTGTGAGACGTGGGACTTTTAGGTATGGGACTGCCTAGGCTCACGAAGGTGTGGGATACACCTGAATTCCTATCGACAAAAGACTACCTAGATTGGTGGTGACTCCTTGTTGATAGTGCCCATGTTCGCAAGGTAGCGATTGAGCTTGATTATATCCCATATACCCACCATTGGCTGCTTGCCAGGATGAGAACCGATCCAGTATGTGGTAGTTGAAGAGAAGAGAATAGAAGGCATCGTGTGCTTGCCAGGATGGCAATCCATTGTGTCTGTGTACATGGCAAAGAGAAGAGAAGGTAGTTGGTGCTTGCCAGGATGACAACCGATACGGTGTGTGTGCGTGGCAAAGAGAAGAGAAGTCATTGGGTGATTGTCGGGATGATAAGCTGTCCGATGTTTGTACGTGGTCAAAGAAGGAACCAAGGAGCAAATTAAGATAAGTATCAAAATTTTATTGATTTTTGAGCCTTTAAATTACAAATAAAAATACCATATTTTGATTTATGATGGTTTGGATCATGAGTTGACTTGGTTTCATTGTGCTAGGAATTAAATCAGAATTCCAAGTTCACTATAGGAATAAACTACTAATAAGGTATGGTTTAAATTACTATAGTTCCTTATTGGTAGTGCCCATGTTCGCAAGGTAGCGATTTGGGCTTGATTATATCCCATATACCCACCAATGGATGCTTGCCGGGATGGGAGCCAACCCAGTGTGTGTGGGTAGTTGAAGAGAAGAGAATAGAAGGCACCGTTTGCTCGCTAGGATGGCAATCCATCGCGTGTGTGTACGTGGCAAAGAGAAGAGTAGGCACTTAGTGCTTGCTAGGATGGAAACCGATCCGGTGTGTGTACGTGGCAAAGAGTGGAGAAGTCACTAGGTGCTTGTTGGGATGATAAGTCGTCCAATGTTTATACGTGGTCAAAGAAGGAATAAGATAAGTATCATAGTTTTATTTATTTTTGAGCCTTTAAATTACAAATCAAAATACCATATTTTGATTTGTGATGGTTTTGGATCATGAGTTGACTTGGTTTCACTGTGCTAGGAATTAAAGCAAAATTCCAAGTTCACTACAGGAATACACTGCTAATAAGGTATGGTTTAAATTACTATAGTTCCTTATGATGAATCCCATGAAGTTTGTGTTCTCATATTGTAGGAATGAATATGGGATTGCTCGGTTCGAATGAATGAAGTTAACCACAAGGTGGAATGACAACAATATGCTAAAGTCAAAATAGAGCCATTGTGGGACATTGGAACTCAATAATGCCCACTAATTTCCATGAAGCATGCTATGACCTGTGTGATAGTTTGGAGGCAGGGAGATGTCTCATATTGAGCTCCTTCCGATGCGAGGAAGCCTTGCTATGGGATGGATCGCTCGAGGGATTGAGAAGCAGAGAAAGGGATGCCTGAATTTGGAAGGTGAATGATTGCACGGAGAGGGGGGCAACCAGATTGCCCGAGGGACTGAGAAGCAGAGAAGGGAAGGCCGAAATATATAAATTTATGGTATCTTGGTCATGAGCTTGGTTGATTTTGATAAGGAGTACAATGGGAGTGTGCCCAAATACAATGAGCTGAAAGGACAAGCAACGCAAGGACGTCAAACACTGGACATGTGAGGCAAGCAACATTCCAAGATGAAGAACAGATCGTGATGGTCCGGACCAACGTTGCACAAAGCGGGGAAGAATAGGGGATGTGGAGACATCATTTCCCAAAAATCTAGGAAGTGAAGCATCTCGGAAGCATCTACTATATATATATATATATATTTATATTTTTTTTTGCATTTATATTAAAAAAACATCCAAGGTACCAAATTAGTTGTAGAAGGCTTAAAAACATGCATATTTTTACATAAATCAAGATAGATATGGCATCCATTGTACATCAATGATTAATTATTCCAGCATCAACCATCTAGAATCTAGATTCCTCTTCTCCTGTCTAGCCGTTGCCTCTACTTCAATTCTATAGGGATATTAGTCAACATCGCCTAATTTTGATCAAACAGCTTAATCCAAGCCTTATAATATGGTAGAGAAAGCTTAACATGCCTGATCAATGATTTTGACTTGAGTGAAGGGTACATAATTGCTAAGGCCATGATAAAGGAGTTCAACAATCCACAAAATCAACACTGGGGTACATATAGGGCTTGGTGCTCTTGATTAAATGCCAATCACATGCCCTCATACATGATATAATCCAATGAAACACCACAATCCCATTGATCCTGAAAATTACTAAGTCTATTGAATTTTGAATGGGATATGAAATTCTATTTTCTCCATATGAAGTCTAATGAGGTTGGAACCACTCTCAAACATCCTGAGTCATTTCATGGTAATGTTAAAAATTTAGGTAGAAGGATGGAAATGAAAGATAAAGGAGAATGTGACTTTTACTTTAAGAATTTAACATTACCATTAGGGAGCATTTAGGAAGCATCTAGGGAGCATCAAGGGGCACCTTGGGAGTATTTTGAAAGCGTAGTTTGAAATTCCCAAGAAAAAAAAAAACAAAAAAAGTCCTGCAGAACCATGTGAACCGTCCACCTTCTCTCAAATCCGGTCGCAATCCGTGGTGGATACACATGCGAACCTCCACAGATTCATACCCGATCCTTTCCAGATCCACGGATCGGCCCCCCACGGATCCAAATTTCCAGGAATCACCAAAAAAAGGCGGAACCGTGGATCCGATTTTCAAATCTGCGGTTCCACCGAAGGATTGGTGGCAGATCTATATGGGACGTAGTTTTGCCTCGAGATCCTTGGGGGGGTGGTCCTGCAACATTGGTTTGGACATGCTTAAAGTATCCAAAGATTTCCATGGAAAATGGCTGAATTTTGATTATACTTTCATTTACTAGTTGAAGCGAATGCATGAAGTATTGTAAATACTGTGTGGAAATAGTTCGTACATATAAAGCTCCATAAAACAATATGTGTTCTATTTTGTTTTCGGTATTGCATAAGAGAAGAAGAACAATGAGCACAATGTTCCTTCAAGAGGAGAATTTTGTGACAACCCCAACCCAAGTTCCTTATGGAAATGCAATGTAGATATTTTTCAATATAAATATAATTAAAGTGGTTAGAGTCAAAAGGTACATGGATTCCTGAGCTTAGGAGGTTACTTGCTCGGGATGTAAATGTTTTCATATGAGGAAAATCTAGATTTTTGTTATCAGCCATTAAAGGTTGGTTGGTGTGCCTTTAGAAAAATTGGTCTTCTGAATTAAATTTTGATACAAGGAAATTACACAGACCCATGTGATTAGAGACAAACTTGCAAGGCAAAAAGGACAAGAATTAATGAAGCTAGGAGACTGTGAAACAACATTCACCGATTTAGACTTCATCTATGGGAACACGAATTCAATCGAACATGGGGGGTGCATGGAGGAGGGTTTAGACAGACATCCATTCAAGATACAGAGCAGGGATAAGAGAAGAGCAAACACTCGGGGAACACTGACCTTGATAAAAGGGATAAATTCTTCATGTGTTAAAAAGTTGATTAAAACAGTAGTGCGGCCTTAGAAGTGAGGATGATATTAAATAGTGTTGTTAGTATGGGTCAAAGGATGAACTCTAATTTTTTCTTTGGCATGATGATTAATTCATATTTAAGATTTTAGTGATCATTAGTTTGTTCAAACATGGTTGATGATGATATTAAGGATGTGTGACAGCTGCAGGATTACATACTTGGCCTTACATGGTAAGATGACAATTGGCATATGTGTTGTTAATTTATTTTGTGCACTAACATCTGAGTGTATGTGGCAGCACATAGTAGGACTCGGGGGCAGTGAAAGGAAACATGTATCGTGGCATGGTGCAGTAGGATATGGACCAAGTCCATCGAAAACAAGGAAGAGCGAGATCCCTCCAAGGGAAAAGGACCTTTAGGATTTTGGAAGTTAAGCTCAAAGACTTGGAAGATGAGCTAAAGATCTACAGAGTAGAACTTAGAGAACTCACTAGGAAACAACAAGAATTGGATAAGAAGAATGATGAGTCATAAAAACGGTTGCGGGAAATGAAATACCAAGCTAAAACCCTCAAAATGGAGGAATGGTAACAACAGGGGAGGCCTCGTAAGGTTGAAAAGGAGAATGGGATATTCTACTATTGGTGATGCAAGGAAGAGCATTTGAAAAAGGATTGTCCCTGCAAGAAGAAGAAGAAAGAAGACAATAGTTCCTACGAGGCACAAGGACATGAAGCAACGTTATTGCTAGCCTTGTGGAGAAGCCTTGAATTGATTTGGTCTATGAATATGCATTTGTACATGTATACATATGTGCACTTGTGTGATGGCTAGAATTTCCAAGAATGTTGAACTCATGGGGACATAAACTGATTTGGAAATTGTTGTTTCAAATGAGTGTGTTCCTTGCATGAGCACAAGAGGTTTCCTAATGTTTGATATTGTGTGAAAGGACGAGAGCTGAAAGGACAAGGAGCGCAAGGATGCCAAGCGTTGGACATGGGAGGCAAGCAAAACTCCAAGAGGATGAACATGCCCAGTTGGTCTAGACATGCTTAAAGTATCTAAAGATTGCCATGGAAAATGGCTTAATTTTGATTATACTTTCATTTGCTAGTTTAAGCAA
>APFE030537282.1:0-27676 GCA_000404065.3 Pinus taeda | reverse complement strand
GGAGGCTTGGCAGGGATGACTGGCGTTGGGCCAATTGGGCTTACAGCTCGGAGGCAGAGTGCAATCCCAATTGCTGGGAGTGGATTTCGCTCGAAAACTCATCGTTGAAGTTGAAAAAAAGTCTTGCATGTTTAAATGGGGAAACTTGTTGTGGAGGGCTAGACGACGCAGGATGGGATAGAGTGGCATCCACGTCGCCTCTACTGCAACAGGATTGGTGTGGGGTTGGCCATAAGACCCACTTTCCAAATGTGTGGCTCGACAACCGTGTTGTTAGCCAGGGGCAGACACACCTGATAGGTTAGCTTGTTGATCAACCCTAGAGCATTCCTAAGATCAAGTGTGAGAGAGGTGGGGTGAGTCAGAGTGGGATTACGTGGCAGTGCCATAGTTGGCACCAATCCGGAACGAGGTTCATGTGAGGGTGTGGCCCACCGACCTATTTGTCCTGGAGGTTTGCTCCCAGAAGAGCAAAAGTATAACATGCTAGGAGCTGCAGGGAAGAGGGGACTTGTATGACTTGTCCTGGTGGTCCCATCTTAATGAAAAAAGGAGTAGTCGCATGAGGGTTGCTGGGGTGAAGGGGCAGGGATCATGTGCCCTGGTGGTCCCCACCCCAGTGGTACAAAAAGGAGAGCAGTCGGGGTGGTTTTGGGATGGTTCAACACAGGGTGACATGGCATTGCCACCTCCTGGACTATAACCAAAACCAAGGAGGAGCAGAGGTGTGGGCCACTACCCCATGTGTCCTGGAGGTCCTACCTTGGAGATACGAAGAGGAGCAAACTTGGGAAGCACCGGGATAAGGCGTTGGGTTGGCGTGTAGGCCACATACGGGTTACTAGACCAAGGCCCACCTCAATCAAATGATGAAGGTCATTAGAGATCTGAAAGTGGGAGTGGCCTGCGACACCCCAACCCCCCCATGTCATTGGAAAAGAGGTGGGGGTTGCACAATTAACGTGAGCCATCAGTTGGGTGGAGTGGCTCTGAACCATTGCATGGGGGCTTTGGAACCCATAACCGAAACCCTGATTGCGCAGGAGTGCACTTTCAACAGCCATGGATCGTATGATTGTCTTTGACGTTGACAAATCAAAACATTGATGATCAAGGCATTGCAAGCCTTGGGGTGCACCTGGGCCTGCGGATCATTGAGGAGTGATCATCTTCTTAAGCCCTTTTCGTATTTTGCAACTTTCTTGGAATCGGGAAAAGTAGTTCTATTGTAAGCTCAAGAGGATAGGACCATGAACGCTTAGGGAGTTGTGGTGGCTAAGGCAGAATGCTGGCACAAATTCTGTTGGTTGTAGAGCCATTGCAACCAAGTCATGGATGAAACCATGCTCGAAGGGCTACATTATGCACGGAGTGCTTTGCGGCAACGTCAAGCGTGCCTTAGTTTATAAGCTATTCGGTTGAGATTCTACCTTATCACGATTGAGCGAGAGTGGGGTGACATGGCCCAGAGACCTCACCCCAAAATTTCTAAGTTAGCGCAATTGAGGCTTAGTAGGGATGAATAGCGGAGTGACATGGCCTAGAGACCTCACCCCACAAGTTCTAAGTTAGCGCAATGGAGGCTTGGTAAGGATGATTGACGTTGGGCCAATTGGGCTTATAGCTCGGAGGCAGAGTGCAATCCCATTGGCTGGGAGTGGATCTCGCTCGACAACTCATCGCCGAAGTTGAAAAAAAAGGTCCTGCATGTTTAAACAAAGAAACTTACTGTGGAGTGCTAGACGACCTGGGTTGGGATAGAGTGGCATCGACGTCACTTCGACTACAACAAGATTGGTGAGGGGTTGGTCATAAGATAGATCAGCCCGTTGGGCCTTCCCTGAAGTTAAATGCAAAAGCATAATTGTTTGACGGGATGACATAAATCACGTCTTGATGGCAAATGCATGGCTCGACAACCATGTTATTAGCCATGGGTAGAACCACCTAATAGGTCAGCTCGTTGATTAACCCAGGAGCATTCCCAAGGTCAAGTGCGGGAGGGAGTGGGGTGAGTCATAGTGGGATTACGTGGCACTGTCATAGTTGGCACCAATCCGGAACGAGGTTTGTGCAAGGGTGTGGCCCACCGACCTACTTGTCTTGGGACTTGGAGGTTTGCCCCGGGAAGATCATAAAGGTAACATGTTAGGAGCCACCGGGAAGATGGGACCGGGATGACTTGTCCCGATGGTCCCATCCCGAAGAAAAAAGGAGTAGTCACATGATGGTTGTTGGGGGGAAGGGACAAGGATGACGTGTCTTGGTGGCCCCACCATAGTGGTACAAAAAGGAGCACAGTCGGGGTGGTTCTGGGATGGTTCAATGTAGGGTGATGTGGCATTGACACCTCTTTTCGGGTGAATCCTCAGGGCACAAACCTTGCCTTATATTTCTCGATATGCTCCTATCGACTCCATGTTTGATCTTGAATAGCCATTTTGAAGTCACCAAAAATTTCCCCTTTGGTCTCGGCACAACATTCCATACGTCGTTCTTCATAATTGATTCATATTATTTGGCCATAACATCCTTCCAAAGTTGTTCTTTCATGTCTTCTTGCTTTCTCTAAAAGATATTTGAGTGGAAATGCATCTGTCGTCATGGTGTAATGTGTCACGAAGTCAAAGTGGCCTCTTCCTAGAAAGGGGATCACATGGAGGAGGATCTGAGGGGTCCACGGGCTGCATGGGATCATCAACAATATCTCTCTTGGATTCAAGCATGGAAGAACCATCTAAGATATCCATATCATTAGTATTCTTCTAAGGAGGAGGCAGAGGAATAACCCTTGCTTTTCCAAGGGTAACATATTTGTCAAATGTTACATCCCTGCAAATTTCAACCTTCCTTTGACCAAGAATATATATTTTAAATGCTTTAGAATTTTCACAATATCCAATGAATTTACCTTTTCTTCCTGTGATTTCCAACTTGTTTCTTTTGTCTTTCGGCACATGGAAATATACGGGGCAACCAAAGATACAAAGATGGCTAACATCAGGATTGACTCCTATAAATACTTCTTCGAGAGTCTTCTTCTCCAATGCTTGATGAGGCACCCTATTTTAACATAAACTGCAACATTCGTTGCTTCTCTCGAAAGGAACTTCGACAACTTTTGATCATGGAGCATGACACAAGCAACTTCTACAATGGACCTTTTCTTTCTTTCAGCTACTCCATTTTGTTCGAGATTATAGGATACAATCATCTCTTTCTTGATCCTTTTCTTCTTGCAAAAATCTATGAAATCATTTGAAATGTACTCTCCACCGTTATTGTACCTGAAGATTTTAATTTTCTTCCTTGTTAGATTTTCAACCAAATCTTTGAACTCTTTGAAAATTTTGAAGGCTTCATCCTTGTGCTTCAAGTAATATATCCTTGTCTTCCTTGAGAAATCATCAATGAAGGTGATGTAGTAAAGATGACCAATAATAGAATGTACAAGAATTGGTCCACATATGTCAGAATGAATGAGTTGGAGCATGTCATTTGTCTCATTCTCACTAGAGGGGAATGGTCCCCTTGTCATCTTTCCACTGGCACAACCTAGACATATTCCATCATGTTGGGCTTGAACATCTGGAATTCCAAATAGTAATTTCTTCAATTTTGGAAGAGCATCATAATGTAGATGGGCCAATTTTCAGTGCCAGGGTTCACTTAGATGATTAGTATGATGGACCAATGCTAGAAGAGGTCTTCCAGTGACTATATAGAGTCCTTCAAATCTTGATCCCAATGTGAAGGCATTTCTCATAGAGGATCCAAGAGGCCAAGTAAGAAGCTTTCCCTTGATGAAAGCAACCCTCATCCCTTTTTCTTCAAAAGAAAATATTGATACTGAATTCTTCTTCAATCTCGGCACATACATCACATCATGGAGCAAAACAGATTCCTCGGAATCCAAATGGAATTTGACAAACCCAAAGCCTTTGACGGGATGAGTGGAGTTGTCTCCAAGAATAATCTTCAAATTTGACTCCCTCTCTTCCAAGTTAGAGAAATTCCTTATATCCAGAGAAATTATGAGTGGCCCCACTATCAGCTAACCAACTATCCCACGAAACTGGAGGAGAGGAACCAGTGAGAGAAAAAATAAGAATATATTCAAATTGATTGGCAACATTGCTTTCATACTTGGAATATCTTGACTTCCTTTGTGGTCAATGATCTTCTTCATGATCACTATGAGCATATCTTCTTCTTCTTTCATCTCTTCCATTTTGATCATTCCTTCGATCATCTCTTCTTCTTCGATCATTAAACCTGTTATTGTTGCTTCTAGTGTTGTAGCGTGGACCATTGTTCTTCTCAAGGCAATCTTGAGCATAGAGACCTTTCTTGTGACAATTGTAACATTCAATGTGTGATGATTCTCTTTAATTCATTTTCTCTTTGCATTTTGAGGAGGAGGCTTCCTTGAATTTGATGGACATCATTTTCCTTTCTTCTTCTTGTTATGAGTGACGAATGCAGCGACCTCTCCTTCATGCTTTTGAATCTTTCCTCTTGAAATTATCCTTGATTCTTCTTGAGTGAGATTTTCAACAGTCTCATCAAATGACAGAAAATCATTGTTATTTCTTATAGTGGTAATGAAGGTCTCCCAAATAGGAGGGAGGAGACCTCAAGGGTTACAACCACCAATTCCTTGTTAGGCATAGTTTCCCCAACTCTCTGCAATTGATCTCTAAGACAAGATATCTTCATAATATAGGATTGCATAGACTCTCCTTTATTCATCTTCATATCTTTGAGTCGATCTTTCAAGGAGATCATTTCATTCAAATTGTTGACTTCATACATGCCAACTAGCTTATCATGCATATCCTTAGACTTCTTCAAATTTCCAACATATGCAAGTAAATTATTTTGTGAGGAAAAAGGATTTGCATAAAAAGAAGGGGTCAATTGTAAGGAGACTTTTACCCCCACAACAAGATGGGCCACCATCCAGATACTCTTTGCCTTGGCCACTCAGAATGGGTTGAAAGTCCATCAAATGGATGTAAAAACTGCTTTCTTGAATGAAGACTTGAAAGAAAATGTTTTTATGTTTCAACCAGAAGGTTTCGTTGTGAAGGGACAAAAACATAAAGTATGTAAACTTCTCAAATCCTTGTATGACCTAAAACACACAGTAAGAGCCTGGTATGAAAAATTAATCGAGCATCTTCTGAAATTAAATTTCAAACACTTCAATTTTGATGCTGCAACTTTATTTGCCAAAAAAGTTGGCAAAATTTTCGTCTATCTTGTGGTATACGTAGTTGATCTGTTGATGTCAAGGAACAATGAAAATTATTTTGATTCTTAAAGAAAGAATTGAAGAAAGGATTTGAGATGACAAATTTGGGACAACTTCACTACTATTTGGGCATTGAAGTAACCCAACATTTGAAGTATATATTCCTCTCTCAAAAGAAATACATTGGAAAATTATGGAACAAATTTGTCATAGCTGAATGCAATCCTTTGTCCACTCCAATTGAACGAAATTCAAAGCTCACATTTAAAGAAGGAAATGAATTTGATGATGCAACTAAGTATAGACAACTTATAGGAAGCCTTATCTATCTCACCACTACCAGACCAAATATTTCATTTGTTGTTGGAATCCTTTCCAAGTTTATGCAAAAGCCTTGTGAGGGACACTAATCTATTGCAAAAGGAGTTCTAAAGCACTTGAAAGGAACTCATGACTTTGGAATCAAATATACATAGGTGTATGACTTCACCTTTACTGGATATTTTGATTTAGACTTTCATGGGGATAAGGAAAATGGAGTATCTACTCCAGGCTATGTTACGAGTCTTGGATTAGGAGCTATCTCTTGGAGGTCATGAAAACAATGAGTTCCAAAATTTTTCACAACAGAGATAGAATATGTGGTAGTTGTAGAAGCAACCAAGGAGATTGTGTGGCTCAAGAGAATTCTTGAAGATTTGCAGGAGAAATAAGTGAAGTCCACTCCTTTTTTCATTGACAACACTTCTACAATTAAATTGGCCAAGAATCCAAAATTCCATGATCGAACCAAACATATCAATACAAAGTATCATTTGATTCGACATCATGTTGAGGCCAAGGCTATTCACCTATGCCATTGTTCCAAAAAGGAGCAAATTGTAGACATCTTCATCAAAGCAGTTGGAAGAGAAAAGTTTGAAATATTCATAATTATTCTTGGACTCACAAAAATCCCTTTAGATTTGGGGGGAGGGGGGGTGTTAGACACCTAATCCTTCGAGATTGGGTGAAATTATGTAAATAGAAAACTTAGTATAGGAAAATACCCTAGAATGTGAATCCTAGAATGTGAAGGGTCACCATTTTGATTGTTTATATTGATTTTTAGCTTAATGGAATTTATCAGTTTGTGAGTCACCATCCTAGATTGACAACTTGGATGAGGAGGATCTCAATAAGAGGCCAAAGTGGTGTCATAACACCATTAGAGATGCTTGGGTGAGTGAAATGATTGAGGGATGATAATTGAAAGGTAAGAGCGAATAGAAACCAAACATAATTAACTGTGCTCCTATGGCCAATGTTCGAGTTTATGAGTCATAGGTGTTTGAGGAAGCAATAGTGAAAATTGGATGGGAGAAGGCCATGACAACCAAAAATGAGTTTAATGAAAAATCAAACTTTAGAGCTTCTAGTTCTTCCACTAGAAAAGCAACCTATTGGCTGCAAATGGGTATACAAGGTCAAGTACAAAGGGGGTGGCACACTCGGCAACTACAAGGCACAATTGGTTGTGAAAGGGTTCTCTCAACAAAAGGCATTGGCTGTGAGGATACCTTTTCTCATGCAATGAAGATGAACACCATCTAATTTGTTCTGGCCATGACAACGTAGTTTTGGTAGAAGGTCCATCAATTGGACATGAAGAGTGCCTTCCTCAGTGGAAATTTGGAGGAAGAAGTCTACATGTATCTATCATATGGTTTTCAGGGTCTAAGGGGAGGGAGCATCTTGCTTGTAGACTAAAGAAAGCTTTATATGGGTTGAAGTAGGCACCTAGGGCGGGTTGAAGTAGGCACCTAGGGCATGGTACATTATAATTTAATAGGTATTTGGTGAAAATAGGGGTTTAAGCAAAACCCTTTGGATTCCAATTTATATATCAAAACAATTGATAATGATATCATTGTACTATTCATATATGTAAATGACATCTTATTATAGGTAGTAAGTCAAGTGCTATTGAACATATCAAATCTAATATGAATAAAGCTATTGACATGACTAATCTAGGTCTCCTATTCTTTAGGAACTAATCTCCTCAGGAATTACGCAAGGAAATAGAGCAGGAGGCCAAGAATTGGCTAAGTATTTTGCAAAGTAGTCTCAGGAGGAGGAAATCAATATTGTTGTGCAGGTTGTGCTTCAGGATTGAATCTGTCATTATGATAGATCAATTTTTCTCATCTAATAGAGGAGGGGTTTTTCCCAGTTGGGCTCCCTAGTAAAAACTGTGTTCATTGTGATTGATTGCATGTGTTTTTATTGTATGTTTTACCTTCCACAGATTGAGTAGAAGAAATTTGTGTCTATTGTTTTCAGTTCAAACTCATTAGTAGTTGCAAATTTCGAGTTATTTCTACATGGACCTCAAACCCTTCTGGTTTCTCAATGTATATTTCTGCACATCGATCTGGTGGATGCTCCATCCCATCTCAAAAGTTGTCAAAAGAACTGCTCGAATAGAGGAGTATTTGACTATGGGAGCAAAAGTCTTATCATAGTCTACTCCCTCTTTTTAAGATAATCCACAAGCAACAAATCTAGCTTTGTATTTTTCCACATTGCCATCTACTGCATACTTTAAGTCATAATTGACTTCCCATTTGTCTTGATACAATCTCCCAAACATCATTATTTATGATGGAGTTGTGCTCCTCCACCATGTCATCTCTCCACACTTGTTGGTTGGATGCTTCCTTAAAGCTAGAAGGCTCTAAGTTTATGATGTTGGTAATCAAAGCCATGTACATCAAAAACTTATGCAGAGGTCTTCTCTCCTTGAAATTGGTCTTGCAAGGGTTGACATTCTCTTAATAATCTCATAAGGTCCGCTTTGCCCACTTGAGCCTCTTCACTGATGTTGAAGAAGTTGACTGCTCCTCCTACATTGAAGGTTGGGTATCTTTGCTACTAGAAGTCTCTGCTCTCAGCTTCTCTTTTGTTTCCTCCTCTTGAGGCCCCTCTTCAAGATCTCTAGAGTGTACTTCCCATGTGCGAGAAATATCTCACTCAGTTGCTACCAAACCTTAATGCTAGAAAGTAATGCATCGACATGGTATTCTTCATTTCAAATTCTACCACTAGGTTTGGCTTGCAACCTACAATAAGTCTCTTTGGATCTATTAGAATGAGATCTTCCACATACAACACCAAAATGAGGGGCTCATATCCAACCAACAAGAAGTATAGCTTGGGATTTTCCTCGCTCTTAGTGAAGCCTATGCCCTGCTAAGTATTGTCAATCCTCGCATATCGAGCCTTGGGCTCCTGTTTGAGTCAATATAGGGCTTTCTTAAGCATGCATACATGTGTCTCATTGTCATGGACTGTTAAATTGTAGCAAGAAAAGGCTTCATTTGACTTGTGCCTTAGTCAAATGGAGAAATTCGAATTTCCACATCGGCAGGATGACTTGAGTTGCATTTAGCAGGAGTGACATGGCATTGTCACTTAGTTAATTCAGTCAATTCGAGTTTGTGGGCAAGAAGTAGAGGTGTGCATCGGTTGATTTCTAAGATGTAGCAACCTAGTAGAGTTATTGTTAGTTAAACTCAATTATCTGAGCTCTAGTCATAAATAGAGTCAGTAGGAGTTCAATTGAGTAGTTGTAACAATTGTTAACTGACTGATCTCCCAGTTAACTAGTCAATTTATTGAAAATAGCCCCATTCATGCATAGAATTCGAATTGTCTAGTTGACTGGAGGAAAAAGGCATCAATGTAATCATTATTGTATACTATATACTAGTGAGTGTACAATGCTTGCATGTAGCAGGTGAGACTATTCTTTTGGTACTTGCATAAGAAAATAGGGTCTTCTCCTATTCTTTAGGAGTTAATTTCCTCAGGAATTGTGCAAGGAAATAGTAGGACCAAGAGGACCAAGAATTGGCTGAGTATTTTGCAGAGAAGTCTCAGGAGGAGGAGATAGTATTGCAATGCAAGTTGTGCTTTAGGATTGAAGTTGTCATTGTAATAGATTAATTTTTCTCATCTGATATAATACAAATAGAGGAGTGGTTTTCCCTAGCTGGGTTCCCCAGTAAAAACGGTGTTCATTGTGATTTATTGATTGCATGTGTTTCTATTGTATGTTTTCCCTTCCGCAGATTAAGTAGAAGAAATTTGTGTCTATTGTTTTCAGTTTGAATTCATTAGCAGCTACAAATTTCAAGTTATTTCTGCATGGTATTAGAGCCTTGAAAACTACATAGAAACCAACTTCCTGATATTCTCTTAGAGAAATTTCGAATAGCAGATTTGTGGTGCAGGAATTTTCTTCAGTGCAGGAACAATGCCTTCCAATGGATTGAAACTTGAGTATGCGTTGGAGGGAAGTTCAAATCTCATTTTCTGGAAGGACAGAATGGAAGTTGTGCTGGATGACAATGGATTATTGGAATACACAAAAACTGATATTGCAAAACCATCAACATCTGATGCACAACAATTGACTCAGTGGAAGAAAGATACAACTAAAGCCAGGAGGATTATCTTGGAGTGAGTCAGAGACCATGTGGTTTCGAGTTTGCAGCGCAAGCAAACTGCTTATGCAATTTGGAAGACCCTTACAGACCTATCCGAAAGTAGCAATGATGCCAAGAAATTGACATTGAAAGATAAACTCATGAACATTCGAATGTAAAAAAATGAAATCATTGTTCAGTACCTATCCAGATTCACTCAGGTCAAAGATGAACTTGGAGGAGTAGGAGAGACTGTGCCACCATTTGAGCTTGTGAGCTTAGCACTCCTTGGTCTTTCGAAGTCCTGAAATAGCTATCAGGATCCAGTTAATGGAAGAGACAAGCTCCCAAAATGGGAGAGACATTGGTTTGACTTGGTGCAGGAGGAGATTAGAAGAAGCACTAGAGATGGAGTCTTAGCCAAATTTGATGAGGAAGAACATTGTGCTCTAGTTGGCAATGGAAAGAATGCCAAAGGAAAGAGGGCCCAAGGCGAGGCAGAATCCAACCAGAACCATGGCAAGAAGAAAGACCTCAGTCAAATCAAATGGTTTCATTGCCATGAGTATGGACAATATGCAACCAAGTGTCCACATAAGAAGTCTAACAAGGAACCTGCAACAACAACAGGAGGAGATTCTTTCACATCAAAATTCGAATTGGATTTCACCCTCGGTGCGTGAATGAAAAGCACATTAAGAGGGAGTGAGTGGTGTTGAAAAATGTAACTAGGTTCGGTCTTCATAATGACATGTGGAAATATGATTTTATGTAATTGACGAAAATAAGAAAAATAAAATTATTATTAATGCTTGTCTCATGGGTTTCATGAGCAAGGAATTTTATTTTTAGTCATGGCTCCCATTGTGAGCCTTTAGGATTTGTCTTCTAGTCATACAAGTAAATTTGATTCTATGTCATGTATGAAGGGCCCTTCTTGGACATATTATATTTGCATATGTTTCAATGGAAATGTCAAGTAGCCCTCTAAGAGAAAGCACAAGTAGTAACCTCAAGTCGACTTCAAAGTGGAATTAATTATCTCCTCCAATAGACATGTCGACTCACCCTCTTCAAGTCCGACTAATTTGAGGAGGAACCACTATAAATAGGAAACTCGACCTCAATTCAAATCATTGAAAAATTCAGAGAAGTGCAAGTCTACAGTTAGAAGTGTGAAACGGTAAAAGGAAAAGCCTCCCAACCAGCAAGTAACAAGAAGGAAGAGCAAATTCCTTAAGGAAATTTTTGGGTATGTTTTAAGGGTTGAAAACTCTGTATGTTCACAGGAATCCGTTGCAACAAGGTCGAGGAGAATTATGTTGCAATAGTGGAAGCCAAGGAGAAGTACAGAGAATTCTATTACAGCTGTGGAAGCCGATGAGAAGTACAAAGAACTCTATTGTAGTAGTGGATGTTGAGGAGAAGTGCAGTCCTGCTAGAGAGTCGAAATGGAAGAAGGGGTAGTAAAGAAGGTCCTGAATTAAGGTCAAGGATTACGGACATAATTCAGGAAGGCCGAAGGTTTGAAGCAAGAAGGAAGCCAAGGTTGAAGAAGAAGTTGAGAAGGAGGAAGGAACAGAAGGTTGACTATTGCTGACTAAGGATCCTGTGTCTTATTCTTGGAGGGGCAAATAGGTCAAGGGTCTTGGTCTTGGTATTTGTTAATTGGAATCTCTATAAGAAGAATATTTTTTTTGGCTTTTCCTCTTTAGAGTGACAGGTTTTGGCATTGGATGATAGCCTATATTTTGTGTCTCTTCTCTCTTTATGGTTTATGCATTGGTAGCTATTTGATGAATAAGAACAATAATAACCTAAGTAAAAGAAGATCCTAATCTATAGAAGTAAAAAACACTCACAAGTAGTTACTAATAGAAGAGAAATCACCTAATTGCTATGCCCAAATTTCTCAACATGGTATCAAAGCGAAGGTGACAAAGTCAAGGAAGGGCATCTTATAAAGGGACACTCAAGGATCAAATGTCGAGAAGGACATCAGAACAATTTGAAGGATATCGAAGTGAAGTCAAGATATACAAGAAAGCATCAAAACCCTATATTCTTCCCATTGAAGACATCATCAAGAGGTCATCATTGATCCTCATCAACAAGACTTCACCATCAAAAGGGATATCCCTCTCTGTGAGATCAAGGATCATTATTGAAGAAAATTATCTTCAGTAAATAGAAGTTTTCTATCCTCTATATCATCATCAACATCAAGAAAGCAACAAAAAGAAGGAGCATCCTATCAAGTAAGTATATTTATGTCCACATTTGAATCTGTCAAAATGTCTTTTTGCAAGGAAAGCAAAAAATTGGTTGAGGCTTCAAACTATCTTGCATGGAAGAAAAGCACAGATCTGAACCTCATTGAAAATGAGGTTATGGATCAGGTCAAAGGATCTATCACTAAACCAAGAAAGGAAGATCCTCAAGCTCTTGCAAAGTTTATGAAAGGCGAAGTCAAGACCCAAAGGATTGTCATAGAATCCATCAATGATCCCCTCATCCCATGTGTATCCAAACTCGAAACTTCAAAAGAAATCTATGAAAAACTGGTAAAGTTGTATTCTGTTAGCATTGCTGGAGAAGTCATCTCAATAAGGCAAGAAATATACAAATTGAGGATGTCAAGGGAAGATGGCATAGCCTCATGCTTTATGAGGATATCTGAAATCCGAGATCAACTACAAGATTTAGGACAAGTCATGTCTGACAGAGAAATGACTACAGTTGTATTAAATGCACTACCAGAAGAGTGGGGTAACTTCACTTCAAGTATTTGTGGGAAGAAAAAAGCTACTCCATTCTAGGATCTATGGTCACTATGCAAAATTGAAGAATCTAGACTAAAGGCCAAATCTGATGTTGGAGCAGGTGAGAAAAATCAAGCATATGCTGCTATGACTAAAAGAAAGGGGAAATTTGGAAAGTTTGGTCCTCAGAAAAAGAAGAAGAACATGGCTAAAATGCAATGCTATGGATGTCAAGATTTTGGGCACTATAGAAGAGATTGTCCTAAGCTCAATAAGGACAATAACAAAAGAAGAAGAGAAGAAGATTACATCACCGATGAAGTGGAGGAAGTTGAAAGGAAGAAGTCGAAGAAGGAGGAAGTAATGGATCTCCACTATTGAGATAGTCTTCCTCACATAAATTATTTTCAAGTTCCTAAGTCTTCTGTTGTAAGATATGGCTATCATGATTTGCTAAGTAAAATAATGGGATGCATGAAGGCATCATGGAAGCATTGAAATCAAGAGCTCGAGACATCATAGAGAAGCATGAAAGATGGTTAGAATCTATTGAAGTCAAGGATATAGCTCTTGGGAATCTCATTGAAAACATAAGTGGCAAGGTCATCTAGTACAAGGTTTGTCATACATCTGTCAAAAGGAAACATCTTCTGATGGGGATACTTTAGATCCTCAAGATTCTCTGATGGAATCTACATTGAAAGGTTCATCGATCATGAGGGGAAGCAAGTGTTTCATCAAGAATTCCAAACTTGTGGAATTCATGGATGATGGTATGATGACATAAAAGGAGAAGCAAATCAAGGGATTGAAGCTCTTTAAATCAAGGAAGTTGTTGTAGGAAGTCTGGATGACCCAAAGGAAAAAGAGGTATGTATGCTTACAGTGTATATTGAAGAGTCATGTCATATGGTTGCAGGTAATATGGATCAATGCTCTATCGTGAGAGCATAATCAAAAGAAGGATCTCCTCCTTCGAAGGAATGTAGAAATGCATGGTTCACACATTCATTAAAATCAACATAATATGTCCTCATATGTAATATGAGGTGGTTGACTATAATTGAGGAATTCTGATTGGAAGTTCTTGGGAATGAGATGTGTGAAGAAGGGAAGAGATCATAGAATATGCAACCATGTTAGGTGGGGCGATGTAGAGCCTTAGTCCCAAATTTGCAAATATTTGGGCAAGGTCCATAGGAGAGCAAGAACATTTGTAGTATACTATTCTCATGGATCATTACCCTTGCTACAAGGGCCTACAATATTCAGTAACAGAAGGATCATTGTCAGTAAATGGAGTCAGATATTGAGCGAAGCTAGTAGCAGACAAAGACTCTGAAGACAATTGCAACTTAGTGACATAGTTTATTTAGTATTCAGGATGCTTCTCAGTTGCAATTTTTGTAGTAGCAACAACAATAGTGAGAGGGAGTTTTATTTGTGTTACAATGCATTCTTCAAGAGGAGAAGGATTGGAGAAATGGAGATATTCAAATTTCCACATCAATAGGATGACTTGAGTTGCAATTAGCAGAAGCGACATGGCATTGTCACTTAGTTAAGTCAGTCAATTCGAGTTTGTTGGCAAGAAGTAGTGTTGTGCATGGGTTGATTGTTAAGATTTAGCAATCTAGTTGAGTTATTGTTAGTTAAACTCAGTTATCTGAGCTCTAGCCATAAAAAGAGTCAGTAGGAGTTTAGTTGAGATGTTATAACTGTTGTTAACTCATTGATATCTCAGTTAACTAGTCAATTTATGAAAAATAGCCCCAGTCATGCATTGAATTCGAATTGCCTAGTTGAGTGGAGGAAAAAGACATCAATGTAATCATTATTGTATACTAGTGAGCGTACAGTGTTTGCATGTAGCAGGCGAGACTATTCTCTTGGGAATTTCGCAACCAAATAGGGGCTTCTCCTATTCTTTAGGAACTAATCTCCTCAGGAATTACGCAAGGAAATAGAGCAGGAGGCCAAGAATTGGCTAAGTATTTTGCAAAGTAGTCTTAGGAGGAGGAGATCAATATTGTTGTGCAGGTTGTGCTTCAGGATTGAATCTGTCATTATGATAGATCAATTTTCCTCATCTAATAGAGGAGGGGTTTTTCCCAGTTGGGCTCCCTAGTAAAAACTGTGTTCATTGTGATTGATTGCATGTGTTTTTATTGTATGTTTTACCTTCCACAGATTGAGTAGAAGAAATTTGTGTCTATTGTTTTCATTTCAAATTCATTAGTAGTTGCAAATTTCGAGTTATTTCTACATGGACCTCAAACCCTTGTGGCTGCTCAATGTATATTTCTGCACATCGATCTGGTGGATGCTCCATCCCATCTCAAAAGTTGCCGAAAGAACTGCTCGAATAGAGGAGTATTTGACTATGGGAGCAAAAGTCTTATCATAGTCTACTCCCTCTTTTTAAGATAATCCACAAGCAACAAATATAGCTTTGTATTTTTCCACATTGCCATCTATTGCATACTTTAAGTCATAATGACTTCCCATTTGTCTTGATACAATCTCCCAAACATCATTATTTATGATGGAGTTGTGCTCCTCCACCATGTCATCTCTCCACACTTGTTGGTTGGATGCTTCCTTAAAGCTAGAAGGCTCTAAGTTTAAGATGTTGGTAATCAAAGCCATGTACATCAAAAACTTATGCAAAGGTCTTCTCTCCTTGAAATTGGTCTTGCAAGGGTTGACATTCTCTTAATAATCTCGTAAGGTCCGCTTTGCCCACTTGAGCCTCTTCACTGATGTTGAAGAAGTTGACTGCTCCTCCTACATTGAAGGTTGGGTATCTTTGCTACTGGAAGTCTCTGCTCTCAGCTTCTCTTTTGGTTCCTCCTCTTGAGGCCCCTCTGCAATTGAGGCCCCTTTTCAAGATCTCTCGAGTGTACTTCCCATGTGCGAGAAATATCTCACTCAGTTGCTACCAAACCTTAATGCTAGAAAGTAATGCATCGACATGGTATTCTTCATTTCAAATTCTACCACTAGGTTTGGCTTGCAACCTACAATAAGTCTCTTTGCATCTATTAGAATGAGATCTTCCACATACAACACCAAAACGAGGGGCTCATATCCAACCAACAAGAAGTATAGCTTGGGATTTGCCTCGCTCTTAGTGAAGCCTATGCCCTGCTAAGTATTGTCAATCCTCGCATATCGAGCCTTGGGCTCCTGTTTGAGTCAATATAGGGCTTTCTTAAGCATGCATACATGTGTCTCATTGTCATGGACTGTTAAATTGTAGCAAGAAAAGGCTTCATTTGACTTGTGCCTTAGTCAAATGGAGAAATTCGAATTTCCACATCGGCAGGATGACTTGAGTTGCATTTAGCAGGAGTGACATGGCATTGTCACTTAGTTAATTCAGTCAATTCGAGTTTGTGGGCAAGAAGTAGAGGTGTGCATGGGTTGATTTCTAAGATGTAGAAACCTAGTAGAGTTATTGTTAGTTAAACTCAATTATCTGAGCTCTAGTCATAAATAGAGTCAGTAGGAGTTCAATTGAGTAGTTGTAACAATTGTTAACTGACTGATCTCCCAGTTAACTAGTCAATTTATTGAAAATAGCCCCATTCATGCATAGAATTCGAATTGTCTAGTTGACTGGAGGAAAAAGGCATCAATGTAATCATTATTGTATACTATATACTAATGAGTGTACAATGCTTGCATGTAGCAGGTGAGACTATTCTTTTGGTACTTGCGTAAGAAAATAGGGTCTTCTCCTATTCTTTAGGAGTTAATTTCCTCAAGAATTGTGCAAGGAAATAGTAGGACCAGGTGGGCCAAGAATTGGCTAAGTATTTTGCAGAGAAGTCTTAGGAGGAGGAGATAGTATTGCAATGCAAGTTGTGCTTTAGGATTGAAGTTTTCATTGTAATAGATTAATTTTTCTCATCTGATATAATAAAAATAGAGGAGGGGTTTTCCCTAGCTGGGTTCCCCAGTAAAAACGGTGTTCATTGTGATTTATTGATTGCATGTGTTTCTATTGTATGTTTTCCCTTCCGTAGATTAAGTAGAAGAAATTTGTGTCTATTGCTTTCAGTTTGAATTCATTAGCAACTACAAATTTCAAGTTATTTCTACATGGTATTAGAGCCTTGAAAACTACATAGAAACCAACTTCCTGATATTCTCTTAGAGAAATTTCGAATAGCAGATTTGTGGTGCAGGAATTTTCTTCAGTGCAGGAACAATGGCTTCCAATGGATTGAAACTTGAGTAAGCATTGGAGGGAAGTTCAAATCTCATTTTCTGGAAGGACAGAATGGAAGTTGTGCTGGATGACAATGGATTATTGGAATACACAAAAACTGATATTGCAAAACCATCAACATCTGATGCACAACAATTGACTCAGTGGAAGAAAGATACAACTAAAGCCAGGAGGATTATCTTGGAGTGAGTCAGAGACCATGTGGTTTCGAGTTTGCAGTGCAAGCAAAATGCTTATGCAATTTGGAAGACCCTTAAAGACCTATCTGAAAGTAGCAATGATGCCAAGAAATTGACATTGAAAGATAAACTCATGAACATTCGAATGTAAAAAAATGAAACCATTGTTCAGTACCTATCCAGATTCACTCAGGTCAAAGATGAACCTTGAGGAGTAGGAGAGACTGTGCCACCATTTGAGCTTGTGAGCTTAGCACTCCTTGGTCTTTCGAAGTCCTGAAATAGCTATCAGGATCCAGTTAATGGAAGAGACAAGCTCCCAAAATGGGAGAGACATTGGTTTGACTTGGTGCAGGAGGAGATTAGAAGAAACACTAGAGATGGAGTCTTAGCCAAATTTGATGAGGAAGAACATTGTGCTCTAGTTGGCAATGGAAAGAATGCCAAAGGAAAGAGGGCCCAAGGCGAGGCAGAATCCAACCAGAACCATGGCAAGAAGAAAGACCTCAGTCAAATCAAATGGTTTCACTGCCATGAGTATGGACAATATGCAACCAAGTGTCCACATAAGAAGTCTAACAAGGAACCTGCAACAACAACAAGAGGAGATTCTTTCACATCAAAATTCGAATTGGATTTCACCCTCAGTGCGTGAATGAAAAGCACATTAAGAGGGAGTGAGTGGTGTTGAAAAATGTAACTAGGTTCAGTCTTCATAATGACATGTGGAAATATGATTTTATGTAATTGATGAAAAGAAGAAAAATAAAATTATTATTAATGCTTGTCTCATGGGTTTCATGAGCAAGGAATTTTATTTTTAGTCATGGCTCCCATTGTGAGCCTTTAGGATTTGTCTTCTAGTCATACAAGTCAATTTGAGTCTATGTCATGTATGAAGGGCCCTTCTTGGACATATTATATTTGCATATGTTTCAATGGAAATGTCAAGTAGCCCTCTAAGACCAAGCACAAGCAGTAACCTCAAGTCGACTTCAAAGTGGAATTAATTATCTCCTCCAATAAACATGTCGACTCACCCTCTTCAAGTCCGACTAATTTGAGGAGGAACCACTATAAATAGGAAACTCGACCTCAATTCAAATCATTGAAAAATTCAGAGAAGTACAAGTCTATAGTTAGAAGTGCGAAACGGTAAAAGGAAAAGCCTACCAACCAGCAAGTAACAAGAAGGAAGAGCGAATTTCTTAAGGAACTTTTTGGGTCTGTTTTAAGGGTTGAAAACTCTGTATGTTCACAGGAATCCGTTGCAACAAGGTCGAGGAGAATTATGTTGCAATAGTGGAAGCCGAGGAGAAGTACAGAGAATTCTATTACAGGTGTGGAAGCCGATGAGAAGTACAAAGAACTCTATTGCAGTAGTGGATGTCGAGGAGAAGTGCAGTCCTGCTAGAGAACCGAAATGGAAGAAGGGGTAGTAAAGAAGGTCTTGAATTAAGGTCAAGGATTACGGACATAATTCAGGAAGGCCGAAGGTTTGAAGCAAGAAGGAAGCCAAGGTTGAAGAAGAAGCTGAGAAGGAGGAAGGAACAGAAGGTTGACTATTGTTGATTAAGGATCCTGTGTCTTGTTCTTGGAGTGGAAAATAGGTCAAGGGTATTGGTCTTGGTATTTGTTAATTGGAATCTCTATAAGAAGAATATTTTTTTTGGCTTTTCCTCTTGAGAGTGACAGGTTTTGGCATTGGATGATAGCCTATATTTTGTGTCTCTTCTCTCTTTATGGTTTATGCATTGGTAGCTATTTGATGAATAAGAACAATAATAACCTAAGTAAAAGAAGATCCTAAACTATAGAAGTAAAAAACACTCACAAGCAGTTACTAATAGAAGAGAAATCACCTAATTGCTATGCCCAGATTTCTCAACATGGTATCAAAGCTAAGGTGACAAAGTCAAGGAAGGGCATCTTATAAAGGGACACTCAAGGATCAAATGTCGAGAAGGACATCAGAACAATTTGAAGGATATCGAAGTGAAGTCAAGATATAAAAGAAAGCATCAAAACCCTATATTCTTCCCATTGAAGACATCATCAAGAGGTCATCATTGATCCTCATCAACAAGACTTCACCATCAAAAGGGATCTCCCTCTCTGTGAGATCAAGGATCATTATTGAAGAAAATTATCTTCAGTAAATAGAAGTTTTCTATCCTCTATATCATCATCAACATCAAGAAAGCAACAAAAATAAGGAGCATCCTATCAAGTAAGTATATTTATGTCCACATTTGAATCTGTCAAAATATCTTTTTGCAAGGAAAGAAACAAATTGGTTGAGGCTTCAAACTATCTTGCATGGAAGAAAAGCACAAATCTGAACCTCATTGAAAATGAGGTTATGGATCAGGTCAAAGGATCTATCACTAAACCAACAAAGGAAGATCCTCAATCTCTTGCAAAGTTTATGAAAGGCGAAGTCAAGACCCAAAGGATTGTCATAGAATCCATCAATGATCCCCTCATCCCATGTGTATCCAAACTCGAAACTTCAAAAGAAATCTATGACAAACTGGTAAAGTTGTATTCTGTTAGCATTGTTGGAGAAGTCATCTCAATAAGGCAAGAAATCTACAAATTGCGGATGTCAAGGGAAGATGGCATAGCCTCATGCTTTATGAGGATATCTAAAATCCGAGATCAACTACAAGATTTAGGAGAAGTCATGTCTGACAGAGAAATGACTACAGTTGTATTAAATGCACTACCAGAAGAGTGGGGTAACTTCACTTCAAGTATTTGTGGGAAGAAAAAAGCTACTCCATTCTAGGATCTATGGTCACTATGCAAAATTGAAGAATCTAGACTAAAGGCCAAATCTGATGTTGGAGCAGGTGAGAAAAATCAAGCATATGCTGCTATGACTAAAAGAAAGGGGAAATTTGGAAAGTTTGGTCCTCAGAAAAAGAAGAAGAACATGGCTAAAATGCAATGCTATGGATGTCAAGATTTTGGGCACTATAGAAGAGATTGTCCTAAGCTCAATAAGGACAATAACAAAAGAAGAAGAGAAGAAGATTACATCACCGATGAAGTGGAGGAAGTTGAAAGGAAGAAGTCGAAGAAGGAGGAAGTAATGGATCTCCACTATTGAGATAGTCTTCCTCACATAAATTATTTTCAAGTTCCTAAGTCTTCTGTTGTAAGATATGGCTATCATGATTCGCTAAGTAAAATAATGGGATGCATGAAGGCATCATGGAAGCATTGAAATCAAGAGCTCGAGACATCATAGAGAAGCATGAAAGATGGTTAGAATCTATGGAAGTCAAGGATATAGCTCTTGGGAATCTCATTGAAAACATAAGTGGCAAGGTCATCTAGTACAAGGTTTGTCATACATCTATCAAAAGGAAACATCTTCTGATGGGGATACTTTAGATCCTCAAGATTCTCTGATGGAATCTACATTGGAAGGTTCATCGATCATGAGGGGAAGCAAGTGTTTCATCAAGAATTCCAAACTTGTGGAATTCATGGATGATGGTATGATGACATAAAAGGAGAAGCAAATCAAGGGATTGAAGCTCTTTAAATCAAGGAAGTTGTTGTAGGAAGTCTAGATGACCCAAAGGAAAAAGAGGTATGTATGCTTACAGTGTATATTGAAGAGTCATGTCATATGGTTGCAGGTAATATGGATCAATGCTCTATCGTGAGAGCATAATCAAAAGAAGGATCTCCTCCTTCGAAGGAATGTAGAAATGAATGGTTCACACACTCATTAAAATCAACATAATATGTCCTCATATGTAATATGAGGTGGTTGACTATAATTGAGGAATTCTGATTGGAAGTTCTTGGGAATGAGATGTGTGAAGAAAGGAAGAGATCATAGAATATGCAACCATGTTAGGTGGGGCGATGTAGAGCCTTAGTCCCAAATTTGCAAATATTTGGGCAAGGTCCATAGGAGAGCAAGAACATTTGTAGTATACTATTCTCATGGATCATTACCCTTGCTACAAGGGCCTACAATATTCAGTAACAGAAGGATCATTGTCAGTAAATGGAGTCAGATATTGAGCGAAGCTAGTAGCAGACAAAGACTCTGAAGACAATTGCAACTTAGTGACATAGTTGATTTAGTATTCAGGATGCTTCTCAGTTGCAATTTTTGTAGTAGCAACAACAATAGTGAGAGGGAGTTTTATTTGTGTTACAATGCATTCCTCAAGAGGAGAAGGATTGGAGAAATGGAGATATTCAAATTTCCACATCAATATGATGACTTGAGTTGCAATTAGCAGAAGCGACATGGCATTGTCACTTAGTTAAGTCAGTCAATTCGAGTTTGTTGGCAAGAAGTAGTGTTGTGCATGGGTTGATTGTTAAGATTTAGCAATCTAGTTGAGTTATTGTTAGTTAAACTCAGTTATCTGAGCTCTAGCCATAAAAAGAGTCAGTAGGAGTTTAGTTGAGATGTTATCATTGTTGTTAACTCATTGATATCTCAGTTAACTAGTCAATTTATGAAAAATAGCCCCAGTCATGCATGGAATTCGAATTGCCTAGTTGAGTGGAGGAAAAAGACATCAATGTAATCATTATTGTATACTAGTGAGCGTACAGTGTTTGCATGTAGCAGGCGAGACTATTCTCTTGGGAATTTCGCAACCAAATAGGGGCTTCTCCTATTCTTTAGGAACTAATCTCCTCAGGAATTACGCAAGGAAATAGAGCAGGAGGCCAAGAATTGGCTAAGTATTTTGCAAAGTAGTCTCAGGAGGAGGAGATCAATATTGTTGTGCAGGTTGTGCTTCAGGATTGAATCTGTCATTATGATAGATCAATTTTTCTCATCTAATAGAGGAGGGGTTTTTCCCAGTTGGGCTCCCTAGTAAAAACTGTGTTCGTTGTGATTGATTGCATGTGTTTTTATTGTATGTTTTACCTTCCACAGATTGAGTAGAAGAAATTTGTGTCTATTGTTTTCAGTTCAAATTCATTAGTAGTTGCAAATTTCGAGTTATTTCTACATGGACCTCAAACCCTTGCGGCTGCTCAATGTATATTTCTGCACATCGATCTGGTGGATGCTCCATCCCATCTCAAAAGTTGTCGAAAGAACTGCTCGAATAGAGGAGTATTTGACTATGGGAGCAAAAGTCTTATCATAGTCTACTCCCTCTTTTTAAGATAATCCACAAGCAACAAATCTAGCTTTGTATTTTTCCACATTGCCATCTATTGCATACTTTAAGTCATAATTGACTTCCCATTTGTCTTGATACAATCTCCCAAACATCATTCTTTATGATGGAGTTGTGCTCCTCCACCATGTCATCTCTCCACACTTGTTGGTTGGATGCTTCCTTAAAGCTAGAAGGCTCTAAGTTTATGATGTTGGTAATCAAATCCATGTACATAAAAAACTTATGCAGAGGTCTTCTCTCCTTGAAATTGTTCTTGCAAGGGTTGACATTCTCTTAATAATCTCGTAAGGTCCGCTTTGCCCACTTGAGCCTCTTCACTGATGTTGAAGAAGTTGACTGCTCCTCCTACATTGAAGGTTGGGTATCTTTGCTACTGGAAGTCTCTACTCTCAGCTTCTCTTTTGGTTCCTCCTCTTGAGGCCCCTCTGCAATTGTTGGTATTTTTTGATATTTCTTAGATGCCAATTTCTCCTCAAACTCGACATGTCAACTCAACATTGTCTTCTCGTGATATGTCAAGAAGACTCTATAAGCCTTAGGATCCTTGTTGTATCCCATAGGGATGTTCCTCTCCCTGGAGGGCTACAACTTTGCCCTCTTTTCCATGGGTATGTGGATGTAGACTAGATGTAGAACTCTGTGATGGAGATGGCTCGTCCTCCTTGTGAAAACTCGTAGATGCTATCATTGGTATGCACTAGCAGATGACCAGGCTAACCTTGAAGTCTATATAAGTTTCTCTCTAAGATTCTAACCCTTATTGCAGCCTCTGGAATTTGGATTGGCTCCCTTTAGGAAAATGAACATTTCCCCCTCCGAAAGTTGACTTCAAAACCTTTGTACTCCTTGATCGAGATGGACAAAAGGTTCTTTAGGTCAAGTAGATAGAGTACCTCTCGCACATGAAAGGACCCTCTTGACTCAAGCTAGAACTAAAGTATCCCTTGCCCCCTCACTGCATAATTGGCATCATTGCCAAGCTCAATATGTCTCTGAGTCGTTCTATGCAAATCTACTAAATATCTGTCTAGCCTTTGAGGCGGTAGGCACCACTGTCCAAGTACCAGGGGCTTCTAGCAATATCGCTGGTAGAAAGGTAAGACATGCGTGAAAAAGTCACTCTCGAACATGGAAGCAAGTCCGCTCAACCGTTTCTCTATTGTTGTTGCAACTTTTTGTTACTTCCCTATGCCTTTCTTCATATGTGGACACTGAGAAGCAAAATGGCCATTCTTATAACAAATATAGCATCTAATCTTGGTCATATTTCTCTTTTGCTTGGAATGTTGTTCCTCTCCCTCATTGTTGTTAGAAAATCCGAAAGGCAAAAAGTTTTTCTCTTGTAGATAATTAGTAATTACTTGTGATATCTTTGAGTTCTTATCGTCTTTCTTATGTTCTTCTTTTATCTTAGTTTCATCAAGCAATTACCAAAAGAAAAACACAAAGATAAAGTACACTAGATGTAGGCACTCTGCCAGGCCTAAAACCCCTCTATAGGGGAAAACCCAGTTAAAATCTCTTCCATCAGTAGATTCAAAATGAAATAGACCAAGACCTAAGACCAATAGACCTTCATCCTCCACCAAGTCAACCTTCCAATTAAATTCAACAATCTTTAGCAGTGTCTTCTTGTCTAACAACTTTCGCCACCCAATAACACAAAATTTCGGCCCAGCTTCAGTACTACAATTTTGGCCTAGCATCAATACTACAATTTCGATCCTCCAGCAGCCTAGCATCTTCACACGTGAGAGAGAGGGAGAATTTCGACTTCTTATGCTTGCTAGAGACATCCTTCTCCTTCGCTAGCCCTTTCCTCTTCTTCCTTGAATTTCACACTTTTTCTAGCCCCAGTAGTTGCATATCGAACTTGATGAGTGAGTTCAAGTTGCTGCCTTTATATAGGAGTTTCTGCCCCTCAGTTAGACTAGGTTGCCCTTCTTTGAGACCAACTTGGTGGAGGAAGCCTAGGAGACCTAATTTCACATAAAATAAATTTCTTTTTTGACGAAAAGGGTCTTTTACAATGTGACATGGACAAGGCCATTTGACATAAACCCTAGAAGCATGCAATGCATGCTTTGACCTATGAATAATTGACCCAAGCATGAAAGCCATGCTTTAATAAGTCAATTTTATTTATAATAAAATTTCTTTTTCTTTCTTTTGACAAATTCAATACATCATGAATGAAATACAATTATGAATACTGACACTAGTTACATTCTTCAACAATTGTCACCCTTTTTGATGAAAAGTTTCCCTTTGGTCTTCTTCATCTCACTGACCATGACCAAGTTTTCATTTTTTGCTCCTCTTTGCTTGTCGTTCGTGGACTCTTTATGAGTATCCTCTTGGATGTATTCATCGGAAAGTCTCTCCCACTTGGGAAGATACTTTTGGGCACAAATGCCCATGATGAATGGTTCCCAAGCCTTGGTGAACCCATTCAGAGCAACATTCACTAGCTCTGTATCTAGTACATCCTCCAATAATTTCATGCTGGTCGTGGATTTGTGTGATTCTCATAAGGCAATTGGGCACATTGTTGGAGGGGTTCATTTTGCATTCTGAGCTTAGTTTTGAGAATCATTTTTTGACTCATGTTATCACTTTGAAAAAATAATACTACAGAATCAAATGTCCTTATATTTGATTTTTTTTCAACATGTAGAATTAGATGATCCTTAATAGCGTAAAGGATCACCCTCTTTTCCTTTATGTCCTTATCCCATGCTGCCTAGATTATAGGGTCTACTATTGTTGGTGTTTGCATGCTCCCTAAGGTCTATGTTGGAGCAGGAGGGTTGGACACGACTTCCCACAAGTATTGCTCCTTCAAGATCACTGAGATTCTTTCCTTCCTGGCAAGAAATTCGAAACCGCATCAAGTCGATCCTCAACTTTCACATTGGTTACAAAAATGGTTGTCATGAGCTCTGTCTCTCAAGCTTGTTGAAGTATCTTGGAAAATAATAGATCTACTTTTCTCTCAGAACAAAACCTCTAACACCATGTTAAATTATCCTAAAACCAACTATCTAAGCAAATAGATTAGATCTAGTTGGAATTATTAACTCTTGCATTTAGTGGAAAACGAGAAACGCAATCACACACAATTATTTTTGCTCTTCTAGATCAGTGCATCATTGAAAACAAGAAAAGCAATCACATTATGCACAATTATTTCTACTCTTCTAGACCAGTTCATCATTCAAAATATCTTTAGAACTTTTACAAGAGCTCCCTTACAAGGAAAATGGCTCTGAGAAATTAACAAACAAATAATAAACTTGGAAAAATTGTAATTTTCACAGAAATCAAGGCATATCTACACGAAGCATGGTCTTCATTGCAATTTGTTTGGCCTACTCTTCAATCCCTACAAATGACTTTACGAATCCCTACAAATGACTATACGTCCATCTTTGCTGGGTTGTACGACTGAAATTCTCCTTGCTATTGATTGGATGTCTTCTTTTTATTGAACTACTGCTAAAACTCCTTCCTAATGGCTGAAAATCATATCTCTGATTTTTTCTTCACTCATGTGACTTGTGAAATGAATGCTCTCTGTGTCTCTTTGTCGTTTGCCCCGTCTTTCTTTTATCATTATTCTCTTATGACTTTGACATAAGCCAAAAACCTAATCTTCAATGGTTAAGATCTAATTTTGAAGTCAACGACTCTCTTTTAATTAAATCATTAAGTGACCTACTTTAGTCACTTTATTAATTAAAAGTCACTTTAATTAAAAAATGTTCACTTTGTTAATTAATAAAGTGAACATTTAGAAAAAGCATAGGATACATTTAATGAAGATTTACATAAGTAGATACTCTCTTGGAAATACTTGTATGAGCTACATCTATTTTCATTGCCTAGGAGCTTTGGGGTGGAAGAGGTTTGGGAAGGCAAAGCCACCTCTTGGTTGACCTATATCATAAATGGTCACATCTATGGTGATCCATGATTTGAGAGTGAAAATAGATGTTGGGATAAACAATGACATGTGTGAAAGAAGACTATGTTAGATAATGGTTACAATTCTAGTTTTAATATCCCACTATTATTGATTAGTGAATGTCCACATTGCACATTTTCAATGTTTTAGGTTCATTTAATAATCATCTTGACTTGACATTTTAAGCTTTGTCTCTCTTTATCTTAATGCAATGATTTTGATGATATGTCGGTATTTGTTGTAGCATGTCTTTTTTTGGATGCTAGAGGCCATCCTTTTTGGTTGAGAGATGGATTGCACTCAATATTATTTTGGTTATGTGTACCCTTATATAATTGAGAATTTTTTCATATTTGTGCATAAATGGTTTGGATGCACATGAATATTTACATTTTTCTTTAAATTTTGAATATTTTATATACTCTTTGGCCAACCGGATTTTTGGTTTGGTTTTTTTATTGGTTCTGGTCCAATTTTGACTGGTTTGGGGGTCTACTTGTTTGGTGAACTGTCTGGTTTTGCTAACATTGCCTCATATTGAGGCAGAGGGTGGGAAAATCACTAATGCTAATGATAGATAAATTCCATTAGAGGGGATTCTATCTGCTCTAGGGCAAGCAATAACTTCATCAAAAGGCATGGGAAATCCACCTATACTAGGCAAGGTAGGTGGGAAATTTTTTCAATTGAAAAATCAATAGTTCGTGGGCCTCAAACACGATTTCATGCAATTTCATGCATATGTGTTGAGTATTGAGTCATTGAACTAAAATAGGAAGAAATCTTTGGTTAGAGTGATGATGGGTGCAAAGCCCCCACACGAATCTAGTGTTGAATCAACGATATAGCAAGCACCCTTCCATTGAATTAATTCAAAATGGTGGAGCCCACTCTTAAATGAACTACATTCTTAGAACAAAATTTTGAGGAGCCTTGATTCTCCATTATCTAGATTGACAAAATGGTGATGTATTTTTTAGTGGAGGCCATATTAGCTCGAGAAGTTTATATTTAAATTTTAAACAAAACAATGAGAAGAGCTAATAACTCTTCTCTCTCTAATTATGGTCTCAATGATCACCCAATTCACGATAATCTGTATCTTCATTATGCAAGAATATCAATAATGAGTGTCGTAATTAATATTGTCTTTTTCTAATTTATGAATATAGTAAATTTACTTGTATTTATTCGGTTTATGAATTTTGTTGTTGTGATTTCTACGTTAAATGTATATTTTTGAATTTCTTTTCACTAAAAAGTGTTGCCCAATATATCATTGTCATTGTGAGAGATAATTTCGTATATTTGTAACATTAATTTTCTTTTCTTGCCATGTCAATTGGTGATTGTGGAAGGAATTGAAAACAAACTTCAAATGGTCTCATGTGAGTAGATGATTGAACTACCCTATTGTATTCACGTTGAATGTAAGCTTTCATGTAGGAATTTACAGGGTAAGTTCCTCAGACAGAACACCAAAAGGACACCGCTCACAAACAGATCACAGATCAATACACCAATATTTTGACGTGGTTAAAACCCTTAGAGAGGGAAACAGTCCACGACCTGTGCCAACGTGGCTACTACAGGGAATTTATTAATAAAAGAATGAAAATTTACAT